>CM062090.1:326462-496462 GCA_031163375.1 Conogethes punctiferalis | reverse complement strand
ATATAAGACAGATGCAAATTCAGTCCTGCGTAGGGAGTACTGTTCGCATCTCTGGGACGGGTCTGCCAAATAATACCCTTGATTGTATTGTGGCGAAGGGCTGTTCGTAAAATAACCGATGATAATTTTTTTTGAATTACCTCCCTGACCGGCTTGCAAGCCGCCCTGATCTTTCATTGGAATACCTACTAAAAATAGGTTCTTATCCATAAATCGAGCCTATATTTTCCAGACTCTTTGTGAGATTGCTACCAAACACTTTATCCGCAAGTGTAAAGCTAATGTTAAAGTTTCTTGTTTCTATGCAGGTGGTGAGTGAACCGGAGATTGTGGAACGCGCGGTGCAGCTCGACGCCGTACTGGGTTCGAGTCTCAGCCAGGACCCGGCCGCCACAGATCAGCTGGCTGAGTGAGTATTATATCTACGTTTGGTTCACGTCGGTATATTACAGAACAATAGGCTATTATGGCTGAAATTGTAATTAGTCCGTCTTTTAGCTTATTCAAAAATAAAAGACACGTATTTTTTTCTTTGTAAATTAGACTTCAAATTACAAAGTTATAGCCCATTGAAATTACGCGTGACGTCACTCGGTGAGGCATTTTTACGGGAGCGAGTGACGTCAAAGACTTCCACTCCTAACACTTTTGATGCCTTGTATCTTTGCTATTGTTTATTTGAATGAAAAAAAGGAAAAATACGTGTCTTTTATTTTTTAATAAGCTAAAAGACCACCAGCCATAATAGCCTATTTACACTGTACGATTTTTTCAAAGCAATATGTGATCTGCCGTTCTATCTTGATACATTTAATGGCAATACTGCCGTGTACCCAGGTACTGCCGGCAGCGCGGCGACGCGGCGACAGACCAGAACGAGCGCTACACGTGGTTCTTCCTGCGCGCCAATTTCCTGCCCACCTTCCGTACAGAAGTGCTCAACCTGCTGGGTGAGTCATATATTTACTTTCAACGACTGTGTCTCGCCCATTTTCCAGCCAATTTTGATTTTTTTTACTGTTCCCTCAGTCGTCTTCTACGATATCCTCGTGATGAGATCGACTGGTCCTATTCTAAATCCGGATACCACATGGATATCGGGAGTATTATTTTTATTATGTGTCGCTTTGTCCAGGCTTCAAACAAGACGAGATTCCGTCCAAGTTCAAGAACACAAGCGCTACGGGCGACGCGACACAGGACGCGGCGCTCAGCCGAGTGAGTTGTCATTATTACGCTAATCATAATGATGTGACCTACACTTGTTTATTGTGGAACATTTGCCTATGCTATAGCTGTATAACTAACTTGTGTGATTGGTATAAAGAGTACATTTATATGTAGAATAAATTAGTAATAATAATAATAAATTAACAAAGAACTATATTTATATTAAGACTATTAGTTGGTCTTGGTTTACAATAACAATAGTTAGTGCATAGTTAGTGACCTAATGTGTAATAACGTGGGATAAAAATAATGGTGTTTTGTATTTAACTATTTGTTTTAGTGGGATCTTTGTCCGTTGCCATACTCATAATACAAGTGTATTAATTATTTAAGAAAGAAAGAAAGAAAATTTGTTTATTTGGTAACTAAATTAAACTTATAATAAATCTAAACACTAAATTACAATAATATTAAAATACATACATGTAAAGTGTGTTACCAAATTTACTTTTGGTATTGGAGCCATATCTATACAAAATATTTGTAAGATCTGTAATAGCTCATAACAGATTTAGCTAATTGCTATTCTTGTATTAGCGACATATTTCAGAGAGAAGAGATTAATGTTTCTAAGAAGAAAGTAAAACTAGCTATAGTCTTCAATTTTGCTGTCGTATGCAGTAGTTTTGTGGAATATACTTTCATACACAAACGTTTGCCATCACACAAGACCGCTTCCGCTTCTCACAGTCTGTCGCCCAACGGATATGTCGTGTCAGTTCTAATCCGCACTTACTCGTAATATGCTCTATCCCTTTCTGTCGCGCTGCGCTAGGGCGAGTCCACGGAGACCGAGGCGGAGCTCTCCACAGATACCAGCACAGATCTATCGGTAAGTGACGTTAGGGAATCACGTGAAATTAAATATCACGTGATAAATATTGAGTGACAAAAATCACGTGACAAATATCGAGTGACATATATTTTAGTGAAAATATCAAGTGACTGATCAATACAATGTTACTGTCGTCCTATATCGAGAGAAAAGCTTCAAAGTACTCGTTTGTATCGTATAACTGTGATTGCTCCTTTTCTATATAACATACTTAACACTCAAAAATAACTGTTTACTTACTTGTTGCATGATTCATTACACATAATAACACTTGTCTTTGATTGTGTTCTTGTAAATAACATGAATATTAATATAAAAACAATAGGAATTATATGTAAAGTTGTCGAAAATACCTTGACTATTTTATATGAATGTGGGAACTATTACCGCTGTTCATTTAAGGGTAACCTCTTAAAGTACTACGTGTATTTCAGGACGCACATACGCTGATCGAGAGGAAGCTGGCTAACGTGGACAACGGAGCGCCAGCCACGAATGTCGTCATACCCAATGGCGAAGGTATGCCCTTTTTGATTATTATATTATTTTAAAGTAGGTATTGTTCTAATATTCTTTTTTTTTATCTCGACATAATGGCTTCCCTACGCCTGATGGAAAGTGAAAGAGAAACCCAAGTCGCTGTGACAACGGCCAAGTAACTGTCACCTGTCAGTTGCCACCGCCGTGCCCGCCCCACCCTAGCCCCCCACGAGCTCCGGAAACCCTAATCACCGGCAGAAACAGAACCCGGAGGGCATTTGGCTGCGGTATTCTTTAGGGCAGAGGCCCTTCCCCGGACGGGCAACTCAATTCGAGCGAAGATTCGCTATGCCCTACCTCTCTTATATTCTTAGCAATTTTATATCACTAGCGGGCAAAATGATCATGACCTCCCATCTCACGAAGTTTCTGGTCGCCAGGCGTACTGCGCTATGCGTGCTGTGTCTTTGGAACTTGCACTATATAACGTTCCCTTTTCGCCGTATTCTTGCTCGTTGGATGATAAAAAGAGGCGGGAAGAATCAAATTAAATAATTCCTTTGTACAAAATGTAAGCGATACAATACCGACAGACAGGCTTTGCGATGGGGTTCCAGACTTTGCAGTCTAGAGTTGCCGAGTAAGGATGAGCTTTCTGGCACGCATCTCAATTGATCTCAACGCCTCGAGCTGGTACTTATCCGATTGGTCCCAATGAAAGATCTTTATACTGTACATGATAAAATCTACACTAATATTATAAAGAGGAAAGATTTGTACCTATTTTTGTATGTTTGTAATGAATAGGCTCAAAAAGTACTGGGCCGATTTAAAAAATTCCTTCACCAATAGAATGCTACATTCATCCAATTTGACATAGGCTACATTTCATTTTGAAAAAAAATAGGGTTCCTTGGTAAAATTTTAACATTGTAACCGAAGGTGTTGAAAAATGAGTCTCTCGTGCGAAGCCGGGACGGGCTGCTAGTTTATTAAATAAAATAAAATAAAAAAGTAACTCACATGCGTTTTTATGGTTTTGTTACTAAAGTCACATCGCAATTTGGAATTTTAATAGCCTTCCCCATTGATCTTATCATTTTATCATTGTTACAGACCAAACGAGCTTAATATGCCGCGCGCTTGTGTGCGGCAACCTGGAAGAGGCCGTGGAGCTGTGTCTCGACGCGAAGCGCATCGCGGACGCGCTCATCATCGCCTCGCTGGGTGAGTGGTGAACACATCATCATCAGACGCAAGGGGTGCCTGGCTGGTACTACTAAGATACGAGTAGAGGATTCGATCCCGGTCGATTTTTCTAATCCCGGGATTTCGGGATTTTCTACAGTTAGTCCCGGGATCCCGGGATAATCCCGGAATTGTATTGATACTAGAAAGTGGTAATAAAAAGACTTCAAAAAATTAAACAAAATTAAAATTATACACCATACAAAACTCTTAGGATGATGACATCGTTAACTTCTTTAACCAAATGAAAAGAACATTTATGCCGTGGCCACATGTCCTATCATCCAAATATGACCGGGATCCCGGGATCCCGGGACCGAATCCTCTAGGAGCCTTGCCTTAGTCACCACGCTTGGCAGACTGTTTTTTTTATAGTAGCTCGACATAATGCCTTCCCTACGTCTGATGGAAAGCGAAAGGAAAACCCAAGTCGCTGTGACAACGGGCAGGTAACTGGTCAGTTTCCTGTCAGTTGCCACCACCATGCCGGCCCAACCCTAACCCCCCCACGAGCTCCGGAAACCCTACTCACCAGCAGAAACACGACCCGGGGGTCATTTGGCCGCGGTATTCTATAGGGTGGATGTCCTTCCCTGGACGGGCGGCTCAATTCGAGCGATGTTTCACTATGCCCTACCTCTCTTAAAACTGAACTTGGTTTGATGACCAGACCCTACTACGACTACTACTAATAAATTTAAGAGCTTTGCTCTTGTCGGTGGAGCGATTTCCACTCCTTTTTTTTTTTTTTTTTTTTTTTAACCGGAGAGAATGCCTTTACGCATACCACGCCACTCGGGGGAGCAGCGGGCTATGTGGGACTCATCACCGCCTCGGAATGATGGAAGTGAGGCGGGAAATACCCACTAAAAACTCCGGTCCCTTCTGCAAAGCGCCACAAAGATGGTGCCGTGGGTCCTAAAAATATGTCCTCCACGACAACACCGGCGCGGCCTGGGTAGAACAGGCCCCTAACGTGCTCCCTCCCCTAGGGGGGAAGTTATGGGAGTGGGAATGGTTCGAAGGGAATGTCCACTCCCATCCGACGGGGACGGAGGTCCGTGCAATGCAGGAGGTGGTGCCCCCGCACCACCTGCCCGCTGGACCCCGTCAGGCAGCAAAGACTGGCGGTAAAGGCGCCGAGTCCGACCACCTCTGCGACGGCGAAGCGCAGGAGCGGAAGGGTCGTCCTCCCGCTTTCGCTCCGCGGCCTCCTTCTGGGACATGACGGTCTCGCAGAAGGAGGACACAGCTACCCACGCTGGGCGGCTCCCCACCATAGCCGAAACGACCGTGGAGAGCGAAATGACGGGCCCTATTGTGCCCGCCAGAACGGCACGTTGCGCAGCCCATGCGGAGCACTCGACTAGAGTATGCTCCGCCGAGTCGCGATCAGCCCCACACTCCCGACACACCGCGGATTCCTCCCTCCCGATCCTGTGCAGATATTTCCCGAAACAACCATGTCCGGACAATACCTGCACAAGGCGGAAAGTGAGGGACCCGTGGGGCCGGTCCAACCAGTCGCCGAAAATTGGAACCACGGCGTCTAAAAAATTTCTGCCGAAAATGGCAGAGTCGAGGCACTCAGTCCACAGGAGGACTAAGTCCTCCTGGGCCTCCTGCCTTACTGCGCCCCTCTCGGCGGGCGCAGGGCGCTCCCCGCGCGCCTTCTCTGCTGCCGTCCACTCGTACACCTTGGCCTGAACCTGTGCTTCAAGCCCCCAAGGTGGTGTCCCGGCCAGGGCGCAAGAGACGTCGAAGCTGACGGTGCGATAGGCCCGGGCGATTCTTTGGGCGATTGCCCTCTGGGGTCGCCGCAGGTTCCGGGCATTATCCGTCCGAGCAACGACGTCTGCCCATATTGGCGCTCCATAGAGCGCCATGCTTCGCAAAATGCCGGCGTACAGACGCCGACAACCGGACTTGGGCCCCCCTATATTGGGAAGAAGCCAGGACAGAGCACCTGCGACCTTCAGGAGCCGCGGTGACAGCCCGCTGAAATGCGGGCCAAACTGCCACCGCGGATCCAGCTCCAGCCCCAAGTACCTGATCTGGTTCTTCACTGGGATCCTGACTCCCTCTACGACAATGGCGGCCCCCTGGGGACATCGCTTCCGAGGCCCATGGAAATAAATGGCCTCGGTCTTGTTTAGCGCTACACGTAGTCCTAACATGCCGATACGGCGAGCAACCAGGGAGCCCCCTATAGCTGCCAGTTGCGCGGCCTCCTCAAAATTCCTCCCCCGGGCAGTAACAAGAGTGTCATCAGCATAACAGATGACACTCATGCCCGGGAGAAGAGCGCCTCTCAGAAGCCAGTCGTATCCGATGTTCCACAACAAGGGCCCTAAAACAGACCCCTGTGGAACACCGGACGCGACGTCGTGCCGGCGCAGTTCGCCACTCCGATCGAAGTACACCACCGTTCGATCTCTGAGGTAGTCCTGCAGGAGGGACCGTAGGTAGGCGGGGAGGCCAAAGAAATTAAGGGCCTGCAGGATGGTGGCGTGGGGAATCGTGTTGAATGCGTTGGCTATATCGAAAGATACCGCCAACACACCCTCTTCACGCTGTTCCGCCTCCTTTACCGTCTGCTTCAGTTGAGAGAGGGCATCTATGGTAGATCGCCCCCTCCTGAAGCCGAATTGTCGGTCCGATAAGTCCGGTCCGACTCCCTGCAGGTGCTCATTTATGCGGCCCGCCACTATCCGCTCAAAGAGCTTCCCGACCTCATCCAGGAGAATGATAGGCCGGTAGGCCGATGGGGAGTCAGCCGGACGCCCCTCTTTCCTTAGGAGGCACAATTGGCCCTCCTTCCAAGGTTTTGGGAACCTTCCGACCATGAAACACTGGTCGAAAAGGTCCCGAAACCTATCCTCCATCTGAGGAATCGCCAGAGCTATAACTCGCGCAGGGACGCCGTCGGGTCCAGGGGCAGTCTTCTTAGCCCGGAGGCAGTATGCCGCCGAGCTAAGTTCCTCCGACGAAATTGGAGGAATGGTCTCCGGAAAGACTGCCCTGGGAGGACAAATTGTCGGTGGGGAAAAGGTGGTTGACCGGGCCGGGAACAGAGCACGGACCACTTCCCCGAGCAGACCGGGCTCGAGAGTCTCCGTCAATGGGGAACCAATGGGGCGCAGTTGCGATTTCCACTCCTCCCTGGACTCCGCCAGCTTCTTCAACTCCCTGTACGAATTGACATTACACTTTTTGTTGCGTTGTGTAAATTAACGTATCACGAACGAACGAAACTATCTTACATTACCTCTATATATTTTTACATTATTTTTTACTTGACGATTCATAAGTGCTTATTTTAAGTTTATGTGAATAAAGGTATTTTGACTTTGACTTTGACTTTGAACACTCCTTAGACATATTTTATTTGTACTGGGTAAACGCTGCAGCCAAAAGGCTCAAGAAAGCCTGATATTCCATTAGTCGTCTTCTATGACACACATGAGATGAGGTGGGATTCTAAATCTACAAAATGAGTCTCCCGTGCGAAGCCGGGACGGGCTGCTAGTCTGAAATAAAATGGACAATAATGTTAACAAATTGTAGATTGTGTAATCTACCGTCGTATGTCAATACTTCTATTAACCCTCTTTCACAGGCAGTCAAGAGCTTCTGTACAAAGTGCAAAAGTACCACCTAAAGCTATCTGCGCAAGACCCAGTGTCGCTCGTAGCGGGCAGTCTCCTACAGTCTCGCTGGGACACGCTGGTGCAGTCGGCCGCGCCGCGCAGCTGGCGGGACACGCTCGCCGCGCTGGTGACGCACTGCGAGGGCGAAGCGCTGGCGCACTACTGCGGTAAGTGGTCCTTCGAGCCGGATCTTTAAGTATTTGCTTGCCGTGTACTGTGTGTGTGAGATGCCGACGCAATATTGCAGAAATTCTTTGATGGCGAATTGTGTAGATCAATCGTTCATTTGTAAGTCAAATGTTGTTGCACATTGTGCAAGAGTATTACTTATAGATGAAATCTGGTTGATCTGGTTTGAAGGACCACCGATAGTCCTCGGGGTTAAATTTTTCGTTCTGAAAATCGTATTTCGTTTTATGAAATTAACCCTGTGCTTGTTATGGTTGACAGCGCTACTGCCTATCTACGTTTAGCGAAAATGGTCCTTCGAGCCGGATAACTAAATAAATTCCCGCTTCTCCGCAGAGATGCTAGGCGAGAAGCTGTCTTCAGAGGCGGACCCGTCGCTATCTGAGGCGGCGGTGATCTGCTACCTGTGCGCGATGAGTCCCGAGCCGCTGGTGCGTCGCTGGGCGGCGTCACACAGCGGGCGCGGCGCGGCGGCGCTGGCCGGCCTCACCGAGCGCGTGCTGCTGGCGAGACGAGCCGCCGCCGCACGCGCGAGACACGCCCAGGTACGACACGTCACACAGCGGGCGCGGCCGGCCTCACCGAGCGCGTGCTGCTGGCGAGACGAGCCGCCGCCGCACGCGCGAGACACGCCCAGGTACGACACGTCACACAGCGGGCGCGGCCGGCCTCACCGAGCGCGTGCTGCTGGCGAGACGAGCCGCCGCCGCACGCGCGAGACACGCCCAGGTACGACACGTCACACAGCGGGCGCGGCCGGCCTCACCGAGCGCGTGCTGCTGGCGAGACGAGCCGCCGCCGCACGCGCGAGACACGCCCAGGTACGACACGTCACACAGCGGGCGCGGCCGGCCTCACCGAGCGCGTGCTGCTGGCGAGACGAGCCGCCGCCGCACGCGCGAGACACGCCCAGGTACGACACGTCACACAGCGGGCGCGGCCGGCCTCACCGAGCGCGTGCTGCTGGCGAGACGAGCCGCCGCCGCACGCGCGAGACACGCCCAGGTACGACACGTCACACAGCGGGCGCGGCCGGCCTCACCGAGCGCGTGCTGCTGGCGAGACGCGTATTCTATAGGGTGGAGGTCCTTCCCCGGACGGGCAGCACAATTCGAGCGAAGATTCGCTGTGCCCTACTTCTCTAAAAGCTTCGGCTTAGTTTGGGGCTAGATGGCGCTGTGTGGCCCAGCGTGTCATGTTGCTACCTTAGTGGGATAAAAAAACTATTTTATGCTATGTACTATAAAAAACCCTTAGTAATAAATGTATGAATTATGTTCTAGACCGGTGGCCAGTTGGAGAGTGTGCTCAACGAGTACGCGTGGCGGTTAGCCGGACAGGGCTGCCTGCAGAGCGCACTCAACGCGCTGGAGGGCGTGGCGCAGACCGAGCTGAGGGAGAGGCTCCTGAAGGCGCTGGGCCTGCTGCAGGAGCAGCGGCCTGCTAGCCAGGTGGGTTTGATGCAGGGTAGATTATGTTTTAAATAAATAAGACATTTAATGAATAATAAATTTTTATTACACAGAAGGACATTACAACAACACATCGACAAAACATATAATACAAACGTAAACGGAAGACACAGGAAAAAAATATAAAACAATCAAAAAGTACACAAAACCAAAGCCCGGACATGGCGTTGTTGCGACGTCCAGAGTAAAAGGGCCTCACTCAGCATATAGCTGTGGCCCGCGCTAAAGCCACGGCGCTGATTTAAGTCCAATAAATAAAATAAAATAAAAATAAATTGAAGCAAATAAGAATTTATTTATATATTTAAATGATAAGCAGCTGTTGTTACAAAATCAAAAATATTGATATACGGACTGATTCATTTGATGATGATCTTTATATAGTAGAATATTTTTTTTATATTATGCTACTTTGAATCGTCTTCAAAATAATAATAAGTTTATTTCCTTAAAACACATAATTACATAATATGATTATAGCAATGGGCTCCAAACTAGGAAACCCTGTATCTTGGAGACCCACGCACGGAAGGAATTTGTCACATAAGTACTATACGAACAACATAAAGCATGTGAAGTTATAATGAAGAATGAAGTATATCAGTAGGTAAACATGAATACACTAAGACTGGAATTTAAACACCCATTCCATTGAAAATGAACTCGTCAAATTATAAAATCCGTCTTTTTGGATTGCCATCAAACACACGTTGACACGAAAAAAAGAAGAATATAAATCGATTTTTTTATTTTCGATTTTCCTATTGCAAAATGACTATCAATTTCAAACCGCAAATGTGACCGTACCGTACTGTACGTGAAATGGACTATTGTTGTCGTTGCAGCAGCCCGGCCAGTACTTGCGCAGCCGCACCGTGAGCGCGCACTCGCAGAAGCGCGGCAGCCACGTGGCGCATCACGACGCCGCCAGCGCGTACTCGGGTCAGTACCTACTACTAACTTAACTGGTATTATAAAGAAGAAAGACTTGTATTTGTGTGTGTGTATGTTTGTAATGAATCAACTCAACACTGCACCGCCGATTTAAAAATTTCTTTCACCATTGGCAGTTACATTCAACCCGCTTACTTAACCGCGATACTTTGGTTTGCTGCTTGATTTTGGCATTTATTTATTTATTAGTCACACACAACAGACATACAGTAAATACAGTTATGGTAGTACATGTTATGCTACATGAGTTTAGGCTGTATCTCCACTAACATGTGTGTGTGAACAGCATGTTTTTCATTTTATTAAGCAATATTTTTGTGGGGCATATTTTCCTCTTTTTAGTGTGAAGTCAGGGCTGTTTTTTTCAATTTATGATATTGTGTTTGACTCTACCCGCACTAAGTGTCATTACTGCGACTTCTGTCAAACTAAATTTCAAAAAAGCTAAGGTCTGGAAACGTAATGTATCATAATATCTCGCACATAGCGGTTGGTTGTACACCGCGAAACTTTTTATTAAGTGCTTGTAATAACGCTTTCTTGTTCTCAGGCGGTAGTGTATACTCGCAGCAGCCGTGGTCTCAACCCGCCGCGCCACAGGCCGGCGGCTTCCCGCAGCAGGCCGGCGGCTTCCCGCCCCAGCCGCCGCCGCAGCAGTCGCCGCGGCCCTCCAGCGTCGGCCCGCAGCCAGGTCAGTCAGATACGGACTTGGTTAAGACATGAAATGTTCGGGTTTTGACGCGCACATACATTACTCACTAAGAAAAAGAGAGAGGGGAAGTCGGCCACCACACTAAAAACCCACAGTCGTGACGACGATCTATAAATAGGAATGTTTCCAGGATCAAAACAATTACATTGTATTTCACTACTAGAATCACTTTATAACTAAAATGGGCAGGAGTGATGCAAAAAGATGAGCTGCGTACACGTTCCTCGGAACGGATGATGGCTCAAGTAAAAAGTAACCGTCGTAGTAGACGCGCAATGTCATCTTCAACTGACATCTGTAACATGAGTTTGATGTTCGTCCACAAACGTCAAACTGTAAGCAACGTTCAAATAATCAGAATGTATGGTAACCGATAGTGACGCTCTGACAAGTAGATAATTTTGTAATAGGAAAAGATATTTATTTATTTATTTAATCTTTATTGCACAATTGAAATGTGTACAAAAGGCGGACTTAATGCTGCATAGGCATTCTCTACCAGTCAACCATTGGGCTAAGCAGAAACTAATTTTAACGTATACTACGTTAAAATTAGTTTCTGCCACAGCCACAAAGTAACTTCATTTTGTGTGTGTAAATAATTTCATTTTGTGGTGAGAAAATATTTTAATGAATGTTGCAGGTGGTATAACGAGCCGGTCGAAGTACAAGGTGGACCCGTCGGTGGCGGCGGCGCCGCTGTACAACCAGTACAGCTTCAACGGGCCGGCGCAGGCGCAGCCCTACCAAGGCGCCGTGCCAGACCAGTACAGGTACAGTACAACCAGTGTTTGTGTTGAACAAAGGAACATCGGCAATAGGCTATTATGGCTAAAAATTTTAATTAGTCCGTCTTTTAGCTTATTCAAAAATAAAATACACGTATTTTTTATTTGTAAATTAGACTAAAAATTACAAAGTTATAGCCCGTTGAAATTACGCGTGACGTCACTCGGTGAGGCATTTTTACGGGAGCGAGTGACGTCAAAGACTCCCACAACTTTTGATGCCATGTATCATTGCTATTGTTTATTTGAATGAAAACAGGAGAAATACGTGTCTTTTATTTTTGAATAAGCTAAAAGACGGACTAATTATAATTTTTAACCATAACAGCCTATTATGCAGAAACAATAAAGGAAAAGCCTTTAATTCAACTTTTTAACTCAACAGCGCCGCCAGCGTGCCGACCGCTGGCTTTGCTCCGATCAACAACCCGCTCAATCCCGCACCAGCGCCTTTGAATCCCATCAACCCCGCTTTAAATCCCCTCAACCCCGCACCGTTGAACCCCATGAACCCTGCTCCATTAAACCCCATGAACCCTGCTCCATTAAACCCTATGAACCCAGCCCCGCTGAACAACGCGGTCAACGGCAGCTACTACCAGGAGGCGCCTGCGCAGGCCAAGCCCGCCGCGCCCGGCTGGAACGACCCGCCCATGCTCACGACCAAGCCTAAGGTTGGTTCTGTTTTTTTTTTTTTTTTTTATAGTAGCTCGACATAATGGCTTCCCTACGCCTGATGGAAAGCGAAAGTGAAGCCCAAGTCGCTGTGACAACTGGCAAGTAACTGGTTAGTTACCTGTCAGTTGCCACTGCCATGCCGGCCCAACCCTAATACCCCCCACGAGCTCCGGAAACCCTACTCACCGGCAGAAACACGACCCGGAGGTCATTTGGCTGCGGTATTCCTTGGAGGAGTCTTCCGGGTGGAGGTCCTTCCCCGGACGGGCAGCTCAATTCGAGCGAAGATTCGCTATGCCCTACCTCTCTTAAATGTTTACGTGGTATTGTAAGATAAGAGTAAGGAATGGTAGGGGAGACGTTAGAGATCGTTTGAAGGACGTTTGGAAGGCGAGTTCTTGGGCTACCTAACTATACTAATTATCAGCGCCGTCTTACGTATATTCGGCGCCGGGGTGCCGGACTCAACCTGCGCGGCGATTATGGGCAAAGCCACCGGATGTTCAAATGATGATAAAAGAAATAATCATTCATCATCATCGGAACGGAAACCGCGGGGACAAATTATCACTTAGATGGCAGACTATCGGTGACGCATTTTTTAGTCTGTGAAAATAGAACCTATGCAATTATATGCAGTAACGCAGACAACGCCGCGACGCCCAAAAATCCGTGTAATTCCGGCCGCGCCGCACAAAAAGTCTGCTGATAAAATGGAACGTTTGCTTCAACACGCGCTAACGCAGACGGCGTACAATTTAGTCAGTAACGCACGCGATCTGTAGAAAAATAGCGTCTACTTCGCTACAGCCCTGCCAACAGAATGATCGAAGATGTGCGTCGTCTGCGTTGAGTCTGTGAAAAATCCGCGACAGACTTTTTGCGCGCCACGCAGACTGCGCCGCAGACTCGTTCGCACAAAATGTGTGCCGTCTGCGCTGCACCTTAACATAATATGGGCCGTATTCACAAACGTTACTATGCGTCGCGGGAACGCACAGGTACCCAAAAACGTATAGGATTTTGGGCACTGTGCGCCCGCGAGTCGCATAGTAACGTTTGTGAATACGGCCGTAAGTTCATGTATTGACGCTGAGTGTTGGTTAGCAAGCCGGGGAGATGTCGGCCCTGCACGCGGGCACGCGCCAGTGGAGTAGCATTATAGAGCACAGGCGGCACACAGACGAGGTACCGCAGGGCCCGCGGGACCGCTGACAGTGTTCGTGTGGCTGAGAGTGGCAACTACTCACTGTGTTACCCACATTACTCTGTGCTTGCAATAGAGAATATGCATAACATTTTTTTTATGGATTTATCACTCTTTTTGTCTAGATAGGTTCCCAACCGCACCGGTTGGTTACTGTGTATCCGTTTCAAGATTTTTATTTTTCGTGAATGTTATGTACGCCGTAATTGTGGTACATATCAGACGTTTATGTTGTATACCTATAATATTTGTGAATGTATAATATGTATCATGTGGTTGTACTTAAATAAATAAATAAATAAATAAGATAGGTACATAAATCATCACCATCCTAGCCTTTTTCCCGATTGTCTCAGGGTCGGCTTCCCAAACTGAGAGATTTGGCGAGGGCTAAGCTTTTACACAGAGCAACTGCCATCAGACCTCCGCAACACTTAGGGTAAGCTATAACCATTCCCTAAGTGTTGCGGAGGTCTGATGGCAGTCGCTAGGTACATAAATAAATATCGAAGAATTTTCAAAATAGATTTTCTATTTTACGAGTTATAAAGCTTTAAAATTATTGAATGGACAGAGACATCCGATATGTACAGATAACGTAGATGTACATTCGCGCCATAATCTCCCTTAAAATCTATTTTTTTATGAGAGGGACGGATATATTTGCTTTATAATGTTTGTCTATTTAAGAACAGAATAGAATAACGTTTATTTGGTACTTACATTTATATTTCACGATAAATTAAAATGTTTACGATGAAATAATTTTCCATGCATATTCCCTATTACTCGGTCGTTCTCACGCCCTTAAAATGTATTGCCCTCTTAATACGCAACAGGGAATCCTCCCTATCGAATATATTCATTCACATTGTTTTGACGTCGATTTTGAAATACCTATATCCTATATTAACCCTTCAAAAGCGTCCCGACTCTTGAGTCGGGAAAGTTGGTGACTTGTCTTCAACTTTTCATTATGTGAACTCTTGGCTGTCTCGCGCACATTGTCTCATCAATATGCCAAACTTTAACTGCACAAAAGCTAAATCTTAAATGTGTAGTACAACAAAAGTTTCGAATAATTAAAAGAAAAAGAAAAGAAAATTAAAAGAACAAGAAAATTAAAAGAACTAGAAAATTATTATTTTTAAAAAAAAAATTAAACCGACTTCAAAAAAAACACAAACGACCAAAACTAAAAAGCGATAAATAACGTAAGTAATTCTATCCTTAATACATAATTATTTAAATATTACAATTATCACTTATTTTTGAAGTCGGTGCCAGCCTCTCGGTACCTAACGTAGACTGTTGTTGTACGACGCGCGCGGCCGGCAAATCCACACGACAATATACATTTATTTGTTTGGCTGGCACCGACTTCAAAAATAAGTGATAATTGTAATATTTAAATAATTATGTATTAAGGATAGAATTACTTACGTTATTTATCGCTTTTTAGTTTTGGTCGTTTGTGTTTTTTTTGAAGTCGGTTTAATTTTTTTTTTAAAAATAATTTTATTTCTCTATTTTTAGTTGCGTTAATGTGCTGTGACCTTGAATAAAGGCTAATTAATGTCCTTAAGAGTTTTACTTAGGAATGAAAAATTTTGCTTTAAGTCAAGTGAAGATTTTGCGATCTAGAATCAAGCATATCACTTACCAAATCACCTGCCCTATTAGCCCTGCATAAGTACATACTACTACCTAGTTTAATATCGACCAATGTCAGTACTGTCCTCTAACTCCTAACCGTTAAGGAGTTCTGTGGCTTCATCATCAGCACCAGATGTTGACGCCCGGAAGCATATACCTGAGTAAAATATGATTACGTAACAAAAACACCATATGAGCATACAATTTTCGGTTGTTGTCCTCAATTTCTCCAGGATCCCATCATCAGATCCTGACTTGGTGACAATGGGACCACCTCGGAAGTGTCCTCTGTCGAACTGTCGAAAAATTTTTGAAATCCATCCATAATTGACGGAAATATCGGTGAACATACATAAAAAAAAAAAATATTATACATACAGACGAATTGAGAACCTCCTCCTTTTTTCGAAGTCGGTTAAAAAGACGTTATAGTTCGGACACTTTTGTTACTCGGGTGTGTACGTGATTATGTATTTAGGTATTTCCAAGTCACCTGTTTAATGTGTGTTTAGTTTAGTAATAGAATA
The DNA here is from genome assembly GCA_031163375.1 of Conogethes punctiferalis. Classification (NCBI taxonomy): domain Eukaryota; kingdom Metazoa; phylum Arthropoda; class Insecta; order Lepidoptera; family Crambidae; genus Conogethes; species Conogethes punctiferalis. The sequence continues at coordinate 480,836 of CM062090.1, read as the reverse complement.
AAATCGTTCCATGTACAAAAACATACGGTCTTAATTAAAATAAAAAAAAATAAGTTTAGAATACGGTTACAATTTGAGAACCTTCAAGTTTAAGTAATTTCCAAGTGCTGTTGTCGTCCACATATCGTGACTTGAGTTAACCTATCTCACAAACTAAGTTGAATCAAGGAACATCGGCAATAGGCTATACTTGGAAGCAGTGATAGTTGCCGTTAAAATCATTGTGTGACGTTTGAAGTTTTTCTGTAGTACTTTAGTCCTTGTTCCTAAAGAAATTAATGATAAACTATTTCATTTCTCTTGTGTTTTTTTTTCGTTTGCTGTTTCACTAATTGCAAGTTAAATGTTTGTGTTTTTTGACTACTAAATATTTTTAAATAATGCAAGGGGATTGCTACCCGTACTGAGAAAACAGCCTTTCACTAATATCTTATGGAAAGCCATAAAATATTATTGAAAAATGTTTTTCTCTGCTATGTAACTTTTCAACTAGGGTCATCCAATAACGATGGATAAAAGTAAGATACAGCAAGGCTGCTTCCCAACGTCTTAGTGTATCTAGCAATTTTCTAAACTTACCACAAAATACAGCTTTTACTTTAATCTCATTACAGCCAAAACCAGAAGTTGTGCAGCCTCAAGCGCCGATCACCCATCCGCTTTTCGGAGTGGAGCCGCCACAACACATACCTCTCGTGCCGAACGCACCATATCAGAACCAGCAGTACCCTGGCCAACAGGGACAGTACCCTGGTCAGCAGGGACAGTACCCTGGTCAACAACAACAGTATCCTGGTCAACAACAACAATACCCCGGTCAACAGGGACAGTACCCTGGCCAGCAGGGACAGTACCCTGGTCAACAGTCACAGTATCCCGGCCAACAGGCACAGTTCCCCGGACAGCAATATCCGGGTCAACAGGGACAGTACCCGGGCCAACAGCAGCCTGGCGGTTATCCGGATATGATGAACCCGGCTTATCAGCAGGGGCGGGTAAGTGTAAAAAATACAATGTTCAATAAGACGTTATAATGATAATATTATGCTGTTACTCACAGGCCATATTTATTTATTGCTATTTATTTATTCATATAACTTACATAGAAAAATCTGTAAAAGATTGTTGATAACAAATATCGAAATTCGTCAAGAACAGAAGCCGGGAGAAAAAGACCATACGAGAGAAGGTATATATATCAGGGAGGTCACGAAACACGTTCTAATTTAATTATTGAGGAGTGTCGTACTTTCGGCAAGGAAAAGCACTCCATAAGAGGAAGTAATTAGAATATTAAATTTGTTTATCGCCAGTTTGACGACTAGTTTGGTTCAGTGGTAGTGAACGCTAAATCTGTAACAGAGGTCGCGGGTTCTTTTTTTTATAGTAGCTCTGCATAATGGCTTCGCTACGCCTGATGGAATACGAAAGGGAAGCCCAAGTCGCTGTGAGAACGGCCAAGTCTCAAACTGGTCAGTTACCACCTGTCAGTTGCCACCGCCACGCCGGCCCTGTTAAAACTGAATATAATATGTAACAAAATATCTACTTGGATACTACTAGCGCCATCTATGATTGTATGGTAAACTTTACCTACCGTTGTAATATTTAAAAGAATAAATGTCAGTCTGTTGCAAATACTCATTGCGTTTTAAAAGGCCCAAATCTAACCCATTTATTTGAATGTTTATCAGGAGAGCCCGGTAGTCCGAGCGGCCGAGCCGCCGCCGCCCAAGCCGCCCGTCCCGGAGCAGTACCGGCCCATCACGGATGTGTTCGACGCACTAAGGACCGAGTGCTGCAACAGAGCGAACAATCCGGTAAGTTCTTTTAACCGGGAGGATGAAACAGGATGTGTGGTAGTCACGCTGCTCTCAAAAAAGGGAAGAGCGACATCCCGCCTCAAGTTGGTAGCGAGACAGGGAGTAGTTTTCAAGAGAGGTAGGGCATAGCGAATCTTCGCTCGAATTGAGCCGCCCGTCCGGGGAAGGACCTCCGCCCTATAGAATACCGCAGTCAAATGACCTCTGGGTCGTGTTTCTGCCGGTGAGTAGGGTTTCCGGAGCTCGTTGGGGGGTTAGGGTTGGGCCGGCATGGCGGTGGCAACTGACAGGGTAACCTGCCAGTTACTTGCCAGTTGTCACAGAGATTTGGGCTTCTCTTTCGCTTTCCATCAGGCGTAGGGAAGCCATTATGTCGAGCAACTATAAAAAAAAAAATTACCAAAACCCCCGTCCCCGTCCTCCTTCCAGCACCTATAGGGTGGTGTCTGGGACTCGAAATGGTTTAGGAGTGCAGCAATAGCACTGGTGCCCACCTAAGCGGGCCCAAACATAGGTCATACTGACCTATGTTTGAGATGCGCTATCATAGGCACATTGGTTCGATCCCCGCGGTAGTCGACCCGGAGTCAATATTCAAGTGATGTTCGTGTTTGTTCTGTATCTGGGTGTAAATATTGTATTTAAGTATGTATATTTTTGTGGTTCCCATTTCCAAACGCAACCTTTGGGGTCTTATCAATGTACCTATGTGATATTTTCGATATTTAATTGTTTCTTTGGTGTTTATAGCAAATGAAGAGGAAGTTAGAAGACGTTCAAAGAAGACTGGAAACTCTGTGCGATATGCTGCGTGAGCATAGGGTGAGTACACATTATATATGCTTTAAATATAGTGATCTCCTCAATGTATATCGAGGCTCATCTAAGGCAGTCGACGTTCGCAGGTTGGTGATAATGATGAACCAAATCTGCTCTGTCATCATCATCATCATCAGCCTATAGCAGTCCACTGCTGGACATAGGCCTCTCCAGTTGTTCGCCACTTAGAGCAAACATCTGGAGGATATACCCATAATCGTCACGCTAGGCATGCGGGTTGGCGATCGCAGGGCGTAGCTTTTCGCTCCGGTGACGCTGCTTCCCGTCATCGGCCTGTGGTATTTAGCTACGCCTTCTATCGCGATGGTTTTACCGCCACCAGTCGGTTGCCAGCGCCTCGTTTGTTATTCGGCAGGATGCACCACGGGCAGGTGAGGTTGGCCTGAAGCGAAAAGATGATAGGCCGCTCCCGTGCATCCCAAATCTGCTCTGTATATTTTTCTAATTAAAGTTTTATCCATTGGCGCGGTCAATTCTATGGTGGGTGACCAAAATTGTACACCGATTTCCTCCGTGCTTCGGAAGGCACGTTAAGCTGTTGGTCCCGGGTGCTATTTTTACCAACTCAGATAGCAGTCGTCACAGTATATCAGAGATGATGGTAACTCTGACGCCCAACTGGGAATGGGTATAGCTTATCCTAAGTGTTGCGGAGGTCTGATGGCAGCCGCTCTGTGTAAAAGCTTAGCCCTCGCCAAATCTCTCAGTTTGGGAAGCTGACCCTGAGACAATCGGGAAAAAGGCTAGGATGATGATGATGAAAGTTTTATCTGTCTACCTCCACGCAGACAGTAATAAGTCCTTGGTCCTTCGAGCCGGATCAACCTTCTCGATATTTAACGTGCACGTTCCCCAGCTGTCGGAGAGCGCGCTGTCGTCGCTGCAGAGCTGCGCGCAGCTGGCGGCGGGCGGGTCGTTCGAGGCGGCGACGGCGGCGGCGACGGGCCTGGCGGCGGGCGCGGAGTTCGCGTCGGTGGCCAGCTTCCTGCCCGCGCTCAAGGTGCTCCTGCAGCTGGCCGCGCAGCTGCAGGTTCGCGCTCAGTAGCGGCATTGATAAAGCAGCTGGTGCAGGGTGGGGTAATAACAGCTCTTGTATGTCCATGTATGGCTCGAGCTAACGTAAGCCAAGGCCATTCTTTTTCGTCGAGCATGCCTTTACGCATATACTCGGGGACCAAGTGGGACTCGCTCTTATCTAGCGGCAGAGCTGCTCCGAGGCCGGCATACCTCGGTATGATGGTGTGGCCTCACAACAGACCCCCAAAAGCCCTTTTAGTCACCTCTTACGACAGGCGGATAGTAGTATTCTAAACTCCAAATCGCAGGGCGCAATCCTAAACTAAAGCTAGAGTAAACGACGCTCGCGAAACGGAGCCTCTGTCGGAGTTCTTTGTCGAAATAAATAATAATTTAATATTTTATTTCGGAGAATTTATGAAAAATATCTTATTTATAATGTGGTAACTTTTTAAATTAAGACACTATTTGTGTGCAATGCAATACAAGACTATCGATCACGTTAGGAAATTAGTATGTTTAAAATTGTAATTTAATGTGTATGATATTTCAATAAAACGACTTACACAGATTACATGTCAAGTAAAAATTGCCTGCCAAATTATTTTGACATCTGTCACTCTGACGTTACATTTTTACTGAATTGAAGAAATTAAGACATTTAATTAAAATGTATTATGATAATAATTATTTATATCTATGCACGAATCAACTATTATAACAATATGCAATAACAAGTTTTTATAACAACTAATAACATTGCTTCCAGACCCGGTTCTGTATATTAAATAGTATAAAGTATGTATAAAATAACTAAGTACCTATGTATTATAGTTAATGAATATTGTTACGAATACCTCATACACAAGAAGTGAAGTACACGATATCTGTTCATTTGTATGTCAAAACGGTGGAAATGCTTAGAACTTTGTTAATCATACAATGGTGGACATTCTTCCTGGGAGTTTCGTTTGAACCACACTAATACGAGTATATCGTCTACGATTCTATTTAAAGAACAGCCTGAGTGTATAAGTTAAAAACGTGAAGCAATCCTGCACTGTTTCGCATGATTTGTATTTCGAACAGCACGCACGTAATTATTTCTATCGTTTTTACATTTTTACATCGACTTTTTCATGGTTAATAATTTATGATATTTTTTATTAAGTCAAAGGACTTCAGGATACATAAAATAAAACAAAAGGGATTTAGATTATATCAGAACACTGGGTCTTAAGAGGTTAATATTGTTAATTTTTCTTTTCATTCATAATAATAGCTCTTAGAAAGCTTTATAAAGTTTATTTGAAAAAACGTATTGAAGAAAGTTTTGACAAAGTTCTGATGATTTCTCTAAGCTAATCGTTAGACGACAAGTATTCATAAAAGACATTTTTGAAAATGCTCAAAAGAAATCGGATTGACTGTATTTCATTGTCGATACTCAATTATTGTTGCTTTTCATGTATTAAGCGTTAATAGTAAACGTTTACTGACTTGTTTTTATAATGCAATAGTGCCTTTTATATGTGAAAATAAATTTTTTATTTATACACATATTTGCAACTTGTGAAATATATAAATGAAGGGTAAAATGTATAGTGTAACTAAATACGAATCGACTAACGTTTTATACTTTAATATGGCATTTATACTGTTTATTTATTATACTTATTAGAGTTTGTAACTATCGATAGTTGGAAGTATCGATGGAAATAATCTTTCGACCGAATATTGGCTACTGCGGCCGATCTTCAACTAGCCAGTGCGCAGGAGTATAAATGCCGGTGTACTCTCTATTCTTTTACTTTCATGATTAGATGGAACGATAGTTCGACACGACTGGAGAGACATAGGCACAGGACCAAGGGCTTAACTTGCTTTCCGATTTACAGAGGTCAGTGCCAACATCACTTGGTGATACTATGGATTGCACAAATACCTAAGTACCTACTTTGATCCTGGAAAATAATATTGATAGTATCCTTTATTAGCTCAGCCTATAAGTACTATCTATCATAGTCTACAAAACAATCTATTGGACGTAGTTAACAGAAACGTTTCAATCCACGGTCACACGAAATTGAGTTAATATGATAAAGATTTATCATATTAAGAGATTTTGGTACTTTTTTTTTACTCATTCGACCGGATTGGGAGCTGAACCTGGGGATTGAACGATTCTGCTTAACTACGTCCAATATGTATTGTCCTGCGATAGTATCGATACTATTATTAGTCGATACTAGAGGTATTGTCTCCAATAGTATATCGATACTATACTATTTACTGATGTCTCAATACTATTGCCCTGAATAACTATCAATATTATCTACATCTACTATTCCTATGACGTCAACTATCGATAAGAAACTCTAATATCTATGCCATTTAGCTAAATATCATTTGGTAGTAATTCGGAGATTGTAAGTCTTAAAAATTAACTTAGCAAGTACGTTTTACTTATGTTTAGTACTTGTTCATTCTGTTACTTATTGATTGAAGTTTTGTTTAAGTATACGTGTGTTTGTTTTATAATTGAACTGTCGGTATTGTGTGTAATTAAATGATGTCGCTGAATTATAAATGATTAATATATTAACGATGTAATTATAGTTTATTATTTTATTGATGAAATTATATTTTCAGAAATTAGTTCTTTTTGTTTTATTCAAATCAAATTGAATCAAAATTTCTTTATTCATATAGGCACTTAAATCGTCAATCGAGAAGAACCGGCAAGAAACAAACAAAACCGTTTTTTCATGTAACTCATTTCACAAAATTTCTATGTAATATGATTGCAAGATGAATAAACATTGTTATAAGGGTCTCCGAGAATATACAGACACATCAACAGCCTGCAAACGTATACCGCTAGACGTCATCATCATCATCAGCCTATCGCAGTCCACTGCTGGACTTTACCAGTTGTTCGCCACTTTGGGCAAACATCTGGAGGCTTTACCCATAATCATCACGCTGGGCTGGCTGGTCTGGTGATCGCAGGGCGTGCCTGGACTGCTGAACGAAAGCCTCCCCCAATTAGAATCGTCATTTTGGGGGGATTTGCCTTGAACACCACGCTTGGCAGGCAGTTTGGTGACTGCAGTAGGTTTTATTTGTAGCCAAGTAAACGCTAGGTAGCTACTGTTCGTTTTCTGATATTCCCTTACTCGTCTCTGACACCCACGGGGTGAGTTGTGTGGTTGTGGTCTAATAGACGGATATTGCTGTGAGCCAAGTGTCTCTTGGCAGACATCCCATCGATGTGTAGACTGCTACACTCGATGTGTAATATAGAATAGAATAGAAATGCTTTATTTAGTACACATAAGAAAAAAAATTACAAAACATAGAACTATGAATATAAAAAACAAGAAAATTATCTTAAATCTATGAGCATGTAAAAAAGTGAACATATTTTAAAACAAGTGTACCTACCAAAATGGTCTCCGCTCAGTATAAGGCCGCGACGGAAGTGACGTCACGGCCACTGGTATTCTGCGGTAGACTCTGGTATGTAGATAGACTAATTACTTATTTACTTTCTCCGCTGGCTCAGCTTCTCGAAGTGGCCTGCGGGTTCCCTACAACTTTGCATAACATTATTAGCATAATGTAAATTGTGGGTAGGTACTAAATTTTCTTAGGGATCATATATTTTTTCAGCATGATAATTAAAGCATTTATAATAATTATTTGGCATATTCGGCCATACATTAATACAAATGTAATCTAGACCTGCGACACGAGATGCCGCCACTGGTCTAGGGACCCTCGGGTCCCGACAAAACCGCGACGGTTTTAGTAAGATGTTGGTAGGTAGGTACTTACTACTAAAACAATCGAGAGCGTTCGTTCGATGAATGGATCGCGGGTTTTATACCAAAAAGAATTGGTCCCTCCCGTGTTTGATACGAACTTGATTTAGGTGTGACGATGGATCTGCAAGCGATCGTTATTATTTTTTTTTTTTTATGCACAAAACCATGCGATCGGTCGATTGAACGATAGTTTTTTTTTTATGTTGATAGTGTTGATGAATGACCTTACACAAAACATAATGACTTAAATTTCTCCTCTGATTTTATTGACGCACTCCAAACTCTGACCCAAAACCGCGAAATGGTACCTATTTATTTACGAACTCACTAACATATCTTAACTAATATTATAAAGCTGAAGAGTTTGTTTGTTTGAACGCGCTAATCTCAGGAACTACTGGTCCGAATTGAAAAATTCTTTTTGTGTTGAATAGACCATTTATCGAGGAAGGCTTTAGGCTATATAACATCACGTTGCAACTATTAGGAGCGAAGAAATAATGGAAAATGTAAAAAAAAACGGGGACAAAATAACTATTCCATCCAATATTAATACAATATAAGTTAGTTACAAAATTAGTGAAACAAAAAGTTTATTATGTAATATTATTAAGTCCGTATCAAATCGCTATACACCTTATAATAGAAGCCAAACACATGAAAAAAAAAAAAAAAAAAAAAGTCGGACGAAGTCGCGAGCACAGCTAGTTATTTTATATTTTATTTAAGAGCTCTGTCTTCACACACCACGTTAGGTAGACGGGATTAAAACGTTCCGAGTCGTATTTTCCGTCGTCGGAAAAACATTGGCGTCGCATCAGCATTTACGCAGTTTAAATGCGCCGGTAAGCGCTGCAACACGGAAACGCACTCAAGTAATTATCGCTGAGGCGGCACAGTGAATGTGGAGCAGTGACGAACTGTTAGTTAGTTAGTTAGAACGGTTGGAGTGACGATAGCCACCGACCAGCATGGTTCAGGGCTAGTAACGAAGTGGTCGCGGGTACAACATAGAGGGGCACACTTATTGTAGGTAAAATAAAATAAATAAATAAATAACCCAAGACATGCCCCGCTGGGCCATACAGCGCTACCTAGCCCCAAACTAAGCCGAAGCTTGTACTATGGGTACTAGACAACTGATAAACTTACTTAGATACTTTTATTTTTGTAAATAAATACATATTATACATAGAAAACACCCAGACCAATACAAACAGACATGTTCATGAACACAAATGTTTGTACTGTGCGGGAATCGAACCCACGACCCTTGGCTCAGAGGGCAGAGGTCTCAGAGGTCAGGCATTGGTCTATTTTAATAATAAGAATAAGAATTTATTTATTGTCCTTACAGTTACTTATCGTAGGTACATAGGCATATATTACACAATCGTACAGGCAGGCAAAAGGACAAAGTTAAGCTAATGCTGTCGCGGGAGAGCGTCCCCGGCAGCGCTGGTTTTCGGCTTTCCCCTGCCCTCTGAGGTGTTAGTGGAGGGCCACAGATTGGAGAGCTGAGTGTGTCGGTAGTATTACCGCTTTTTGCTTGAAGTTAATTAAGCAAGAAGCGTTAATTAAATAAAAAGTAATTCAGTTATAACTACGGAGCAAATTCGCAATAACAGTCATTGAGCACGCTTTCAATTGAAGCCCGGGATCCTCAAGCTTCTATCTTACGTGACGCATTTATAAGTTTAGGATGTTTCTTTTCAAAATGTAAAATCTTAGGATGTTGAATTGATGCAAAATGTTGAATCCCAAATATAATTAATAATTTTTAGTAGACAATATTTTCTTAGGTAGGTACTTTGTAAAATTTAAACAATCTTTTTTCACTCCATACTTTTAGTAAATATTCCCTTCTGGCATATTCTATTCTATTCGTATAAACCTTTAGACAAACAAACACCAAATTATGACTTTACCTACTGTCGTGTGAACAACTGCACCAATCTGCTCTTCCGATAGTGATGTGAGCCGAGAGGTTTGCTTCCCACCGGGTGCTGGCGAAGTGGTAGGTAAATAATTCAGCTGCAAATGACGAACTAAGACTTATTTGAATCTTCAAAATTACTTCATCGGTTTTCATTTTGAAATGGAATTTCCGTTAATACTTTAACTAGTAACTTAAATCTTTCGCTTTGCATCATAAGACGTCCAGCCTATCGCAGTCCACTGATGGACAGAAGACTCTTCAGTTGCTGGCGAACATCAAGAGGCTTTGCTCATAACCGCCACGTTGAGCAGGCGGGTTGGCGATCGCAGAGCGTAGCTTCTTACTCCGATGACGCTGCTACCCGTCATCGGCCTGTGGTCTTTATTACACCTATACTAAAATATTACTGCTCAGCCTGTTCGCATCTGCGTACATCTGTACTACATCCAAAGAACAACAAAACTCGAGACATCATATTTGTCCAGTCCAAAACGGTTCCCAAAGCAAATAGTTCAAAGCCAAATTATACCTACGAGTTCCAAAACTGTGCCCGCACGACACACGACCGCCAATATTAGCCCCGAAAATGACGCTTGGTGTACCTACAACTAAGTACATGTATAGTCAGAAATGCGCACTATTATTAAACATTTCTAGGTACTATAACTAGGACTAGATTAGTATTAAACACATGTACTCACATGTATGATGATACCTCTGACGCCTAAACTGGAAATGGGTATAGCTTACCCTAAGTGTTGCGGAGGTCTGTCTGATGGCAGTCGCTCTGTGTAAAAGCCTAGCCCTCGCCAAATCTCTCAGTTTGGGAAACCGACCCTGAGACAATCGGGAAAAAAGGCTAGGATGATGATGACTCACACACACATGATTAGATAAGTAAGATACTTTATTGGATATTAACGCTTACTTATAACGAGAGGAGTTAAATTAGTACAATTTTAGGCCTCCATCGCTCCTCAGCAGCCGGGAGCAGGGGTATTCGCTCTCCCCAGATAATATGGAGGGCCGGCCGCTTGCAATCTAGACGTAGCCGTAGATTCTTGTCTTCATCGTCAGCCTGCAAACGTCCCCCTGCTGAACATAGGCCTCCGCTTGGCAGGGCGAGTTGGTAACCGCAATGGGTCTTACTTGTACCCATACAAGCACTCGGTTCCTGATATTGGTTTTATTCTAAATCCGGAAACCAGACCGTACAGGACAACTGAACAGACTGACCGGGAATCCAACTTTCGAACCGATCTTTTGGTTAGCTTGTAGGTAGGTATTATACTTGCTGTATGTACAAAGGATACGTAATACACAATATATCGCGTCTGTACGGGTGACGGATCCTTAACTGCATAGTTGCATAATAGGAGCGCGAGTCACCGAGACGATACGGGCGCGGGTGTTCAGACAGCGAGCGACTCCACGGTGTCACGGGAATCTATAAAAAAAGTGCTAATTTAGGTATTCCTTTACAAGCGTTTTCTTAAATCCTTCCTCACCCTTCCATCACAGAACCATATTTATTTTCCTCTATAATTTCTTCACATAGGTACTTTAATTAACAGTTTTTTCTTTTCAAGTTTCCTTTTTCACAGAAATGGATTCCTTCCTACTCTGCTGCGTCATTATACAAAAAAATAACAAATAATCATCTTTTAAAAATACTATATACTTACTTATACTCTTGGGTCTGTCTAGGTCTTAAATGTATGAAGTAAGATTATTTTACATTTTAATTTATAAGTAAGTAAAGGTTCACTAAGTTCTATAAGTCTATAAACGCAACGATAAAACATTCTGTCTGGCCTGGCTAAGTTTTGAGTCGTGCTTCGGCTCGTTATGAAGAAGATGCAATTTAATCAGCGGGTCAGGTCAATGTACTCTCGTCCGCTTGGACGAGAATGTCGATCCTAACCGGTGATAAAATGGACACGGACCGGGCTTATCTCGGATTAGCCGGCGGGAGGCCTTCTTACACGCCAGGCTTTCTCTACAGGGGATTAAAAATAATACTCTACCCTAGCGATGCAGGAAACGTCGCATTGTTTTGTGTACGTCATTTTGTATAAAGATGCAATTGTGATAGAAAGTTATCATCATCATTGCATTCTCGGCCGGGTCAATTTAGGACACTAACTTTTCTGGATGGTTTGCGTGTTCTGGGAGACGATCACAGTCATTTTAACCCCCCACTTCCCTAAAATGGGGGACAACGCGGGCGAAGCCGCGGGCACAGCTAGTTTCCTAATATGGTGTTCATTCACGCCACTCCATTCAGATACCTCATAAGACGTTCTGGAAAGTGCCGGGTTGGCTATGGTGTTTCAGCCGGTATGCTGCCACTTCGGGGTATTCCAGCAGAATGTGGCCTGCTGTTTCCTCCGCTTCTAGGCAAGCTCTGAACAGGCTGTCTGTGATGCCTAGGTTTTGGACGTGTTTGTTACGTAATAAAATAAATAAATAAAAATTAGTTTATTTCTCCCACAAACAAGAAAGTACACAATAAGTCTGTATAAATATGCGCATTATATAAAGGACATAATGTTTATGTACTAGACAAACTAGGCATAAGCCTGTATTATGGATCACCAGGCCTCCACCCAAGTAATGACAAAACTAATAACATATTATGGTGACCAAATACGCTATATTAAGTAGCTTAAGAATACTATCTTACAACGAACATAATATAGGTATACTATATGGCCCGGAGGATATAAGGGAGTGGCCTATCATCTTTTCGCTCCAAGCCAACCTCACCTGCCCGTGGTGCATCCTGCCGAATAACAAACGAGGCACTGGCAACCGACTGGTGGCGGTATAACATACTAAAGACCGATGACGGGCAGCAGCGTCACCGGAGCAAGAAGCTACGCTCCGCGATCGCCAACCCGCCTGCCCAGCGTCGCGATTATGGGTATATCCTCCAGATGTATGCTCTAAGTGGCGAACAACTGGAGAGGCCTATGTCCAGCAGTGGACTGTAATAGGCTGATGATGATGATGATGATATGGCCCGTGGCCTGTCATGGCTGTACGACCTGCCTAAGTTGGGCTCTACTTAGCTTGAGTAGTCGCCTGATGTGAATCGACGTTATAGCTTATGATAGAGCGCCCTCTCCCAACAAAAATTAATACATAATTTTTTTATATTATATTTTCCGTAGCATCACGTAAGTATAATTTAATTATACACAGATAACATTGGCAAAGCTGGTTTGATTGTTCAAAATGATTTGATAAGAAGTGATAATGTTTATCGGTTACGTATTACTAACGGATTTATCAGTTTGAGCAGTGCGTCTGTTGGCACAAAGAGTTGATGGCCATTTTTTAGAGGTCAGATAAATCGTACCCTTGGTAATATAACGCCACATCTGCAAAAAGTCAACTTTACAGGAGAGAGGTTTTAAGTTTGGGGCAGTGTATTTTTGAGCATAACTTTGTAGCGTTTAATGGAAACTTCATACAATTTCGCAGGTATATGGAAGTGAATGAAACTAATTAAATGTGGTGTATTGCTTCTTATTTAATACATTATTTTTGAAAATAGTATGTCGGATGTGCACATGCGGCATTGTTTTACCAAGACCTAGCTAACGTATGTGCACATGTATCATTATTTTACGAAGTACCCCATGGTACATGTAACTATATGTCATTTTTCTACAGAAAAAAAGTCAACAGTATTAGGTCGTATGTCCATTAATCAGGAAATTTCTTAGTTAATTTACACATCTCTGGTCTAATAACTTTCAAGACTAACATTATAACTTAATCCTGCCTAACAAAGCACGTCTAGGTTCACAATAACCTACGTTAATCTAAAAAAAAAGACGAAGGACTTGTAAGTTTGTATGTCTGGAACTTTATGGATAGTAGGTAATTGTAAATTTAAAAAATACAATATCTGAGAATATAACATTTTCTGTATTATAATCTTCCTAATTTATATACCTGCATGTGTAAAAACCAATAAATACAATTTTTTATCTTGCTCATACATTGAAATCTTCATTAAGTACAATATAATGCTATAACAGATGCAGATAACAGCCCTTGAAGCACAGCACTTTTGAACTAAATCACAATTTCATTATGTAATCTCTTTTCAATATAAAATTACATCCCAGCTTTGAAAACTCACCATCGACGTCAATTCTTAACATTTTTCAAGACGAAGTTAATGTACCCAAGCACACTCTGAGCATTTCAGTTGTGGAGATTTTTGTAATGGCTAACTTTGTGCTAAACATGATCAGCATATGAGTTTTAAAACACAACATCTCTGTCTCAAAAACGTATTGCCTCTAATAAAATATAAAACGAAACTACGTTAGTAAAACATTACGAGGATATTTGCTCAGGCCTATCAACATTTAATTCCGCTACCAGATACACCTTCAGCAGCTACATCTGTTACGCCAATTTCTTCAAAAGGCAACGAAAATAACACTCCTATGCTTCCCTCGGGTGGTAAAAATGATCAAGACGTGGTCTGTTCATGCTGTTATGAATGATATACCAACCCGACTATGAAAATAGCACTACCGACGGTACAAACGAAACAAGCCTGAGAGGAGAAATAGGGCCGTGAAAGACATTGGAGTAACAAATGTAGCTGCTATATCTGGCGGAATTATAATGATGATGATCTCCACGACGTATCTGTCGACGGCGAACCTTGTAATTCAATAGAATTCCATTGAAAATCGTAATATAGACTCTTGCAAGGTTCATCTGCGCTTAAATTTATTTCAAGTTTACAAACAGTTGCTATGATGAAAGCCCACTCTCTCCTCTCAAGCCATCAGGATTCGGTAGACCAGTTTCCTGATACGACTGGTGGTAACTTGGAGATGCAGTGACAGTGTAATTACATAGATCCTGACTAGCGCCCTACAGGTTTATCACATTACCCTGTTATATCGCATGCAGTATCGACATAGGTTGTTACGGGGATTGGCCTGGGATAATTATAATGAGATGTTAGTTGCCTGAGACTTGTCCGTTTATCAGCAGAGTCACCACTTGGTAGAGGTAAGGTTAGCTTGGGGGATTGGATGTTAAAGACTCCCCCTCAGACTCCAAATTATTCTGGCGGCGTTTTACATATATTTTATTGTAATTAATTTAATCAAAGGCAATTTTATTAAAGGCAGCACATTTGTGACAAAGTGGTTTCGTGTGAAAACTCTTATGCTGATCATTTTAGTACAAAATTGGTCATTACAGCTTCCAGATGTTTGATGAAAGTGGCGAACAAATGGAGAGGCCTATGTCCAGCAGTAGACTGCGAAAGGCTGATGATGATGATGGTCTCGACTAGGGGTACGCGGTATATTCTTCAAATTGACTTTATCAAAGATTTCCTCATGAGGCCACATGCACCTAACCTCCAGAACTGTTTTCCAAACTGAAAATGGCATATTAAACAGCCTTCGTTACGTACACAATATATTTTTTTTACTCAAAATTCGCACTGTGTAAAAAGGAAAAGTTACACAAATTAGGTTCAAAATTTGTTAATAAAATTGCTTAGGTATGCTATAAAATAAATAACTAAAGATCTGTAATATTTGTCCAATAAACATGTCTTTTTTAGGCAGTTAAAGTTTTTTATAACGACGCATCTTAGACTATGAC
Source organism: Conogethes punctiferalis (assembly GCA_031163375.1). Classification (NCBI taxonomy): domain Eukaryota; kingdom Metazoa; phylum Arthropoda; class Insecta; order Lepidoptera; family Crambidae; genus Conogethes; species Conogethes punctiferalis. The sequence continues at coordinate 465,732 of CM062090.1, read as the reverse complement.
CTAATATAACGCTTCAAGTGCACATGCGATTCCAAAAGATGCATGATATAACGCAACATCTTCACAAGCGGCTATGAAGAGTTCAGACAACAATAACGCAAGTAAACATGAGACCAACCCTAAAAAACATGCGAATTAATTATAATTTATAGCATATCATATGCTTAATTAGTTTTTATAAACATTTTCATTGAAATACCAAAAGTCAATAAAAAATATCGCATATGATCATGCAACAGGTTATTTTATGGCAGTAAGTGCACATACAATTATTTTATACAAACATGTCCTAATAATGTTTAAAATTACTCAGCTTTGGGGTTTTTATTTTCCGCACCTATATTTGTCAATTTTAATCCAATATACAACACACACTCATTATCCGGTAACACTGACGCGACTAACATTACGGCGCCGCGTGCGCAGTCCCGCGCCCGGACCAGGGTCGTACAACAACGAAGCATGTGCATTTGTAACATTATTTTACGATCACGAATGACTTACGTCATTTTCCGACTAAATTATTTCCAAAACTAAAAAAGATAAAAATAAAATTCTTTTCGTATAATATAAAACGCATCTTTTTAAGACTATTTACGTAATAAAAGTACTTTTGACGTATGGGTACATGTTGCATTATATTACCATGGGTGCGAAATGCGTTAGATTATGTATGAAGGTACTTTCACCGACCAAATATCTTCAAAATTAAGTTTTCAGATTAAGTTGTCATAACTGTGGCTTGCACTTGGCCGGTTTTTATAAAATAGATACTGATTCAAGAGAAAGGTTTATTTGTATACCTAATACATGCATATTATAGTAGAGAAATCTGAAATACCCCAAGCGAAACGAAGGGGTCGCTAGTATATTTTAAAATATAACATTTTAACTCATTTGTTTAACTATTGTTTCTGGAAACTGCTTTATAGCGAACTTAAATCTGTTAAAAATATACAAAATACCTAGTCAATGTATAAAAATAAATACAAATCAACCTCTTTAATAGGAGTGCACAGTGTGCTCAAAATATCCTTGGGAGGGAATAAACGATGTGGCCGAAATGTTATCAAACAAGACTAAGTGTCGTTATGACGGCTGAGGATACCGACTTATCTATTTTAATTTCAAAGATTAATGAGAACAAATCAACCATCATTAGTCTTCATTTAACTTCCTTCGAAGGGCGCTATTATTTAGCAGCTGTTTCGATTGCATTCAATCCCAACCCCATTTCAAATCCGGTAGTTGTTAAGACTTCGAACATCAAATCTAAATCGTCTTATTTGTTCTCGGTTAAGGTTTAAAATTGTAAAACACGTTTGAGAAACTTATTAAGCTAACATAGACAAGTGAACCAAATGGACGCCACATAGGTTGAGATGGGCTGAATGTTTATCTTAAACTAGATTCTTAGATTTACTTTAAGCGTAGTAGGCATTCTTTCTTAAAGCAAATTTTCCTGCCATAATTTCCCTAAGAAGACTAAGTATGAAACAGAGTCTAGTGATGATGCTTCTGTTAATATCAGCATCGCCAAAAAATACTCGTGTAAATCTAATAGTACTAGTTTCTCGTAGCAACAACAGATGGCGTTAAGGGGTGGCTGGTGATTTTACCATGCATTGCCACCAGTGCTCTATAAAATCTCTAGTAAGAAACCTGCATCGCGCATGTAAAGTTTACATCGTCGTTAAGGAAATATAAGAAAAACCAAGATGGACAATCAATCGGAAAGACCACGGATTGAAGGAAGTTACTTCCACTTTTCGTGGGGACTTGAATTTTTACATTTCAATGAATTTTTAACAAATAAATTCTGCACTCAAGTACCTACCTACTAAAAACGGATTTGTTTTATCTACTTACTCAGGACAATCTGATGATAAACTGATTATGTAGTGTAAGAATCAATATGATATGTTTTACAGTGCCTGTTGAAAGTAGATATAGATAACCTTTGAATTTCGAAATTATTTTCAATAAAATTGGGGTTTAAGTGGTTTAATTATATTAACATTTTGTAAGTACTTCATAAAATGTTACGATATTATTAATATCGTATAAAATATTCTATGATATACCTGTTGATATTGTCACTTGACATGCCTTTGTTTGTGGAAATATTAATAGTATTGAAATAAAGTCCGTGTTATTATTTTAAATTTACAATTAATTGGTGAAGTCTTTAGTAATATTTTAATTGAAGTAATTTTGTTCGTCCGTCGCGGTTCACTTCACTGAGCTTTAGAGCTTAAAATAACACCATACACTAAAACCATAATTATTATAAAAAGAATGCAATAATATAAATAAATAAATATCACATCACTTGTATGGGTATCAGAACAACGAAGGTACCACAAATATATACTTAAATACAAATATTTATAAACACCCAGACACGGAACAAGCACAAATTTTAATGTCCATCACACGAATGTTTGGGAATCGGACCCACGACTCTTGGATCAGAAGGCAGGGGTCACTACCAATTGAGTCACCGAGCCAGTCAAATAAATCGACCATGAATCCCGTTCAGCTGTTCCAAAGAATAAAATTAATTTCGTCTTTAATAAGATGACCAAAGATTTATTTTGTATTCTATTCAAAGTATCAAACGCGGTGTCTATCCAACTTCTTAGTCTATGCGCGTCAATCAAAGCGAGATTTAGTTACGTCACTAGTTTCCAATATGGCGGCCCTAATGATGGCGACATGCTGCGGATTCGATGCCCCGTCGAGCCACTGTCCCCAACCGGGGGTGAGACACTTTTGCATATAAATTAGCGCGTTCTAAGGATTTGTGACGAGAAAACTCTATTTGAAGTTGAAGTTAGTTTCTCTGTGATGGGAAAACTTTAAAGTTTTTGAGGTGAATTACTCTAGCTAGTTCTTTAATATTATCGTGTCGCGTATCGTTTGCGCAAGCGATCTAAATTCAAAGGGTTAAATCCTCTATCAAGCTATCAGGTCAATTTGTAAAAGTTTATCATCTCACAGTATGATGCAAAGGTTGACTGGATATTTTGCAATGAAGTTTGTAAGAATTGTGCAATAAACTTTCTAAGTTGACTTTGTGTGCACATAATCATCATCAGCCTATTGCAGTCCACTGCTGGACATAGGCCTCTCCAGTTGTTCGCCACTTAGGGCGAACCCATAATCGCCACGCTGGGCAGGCGGGTTGGCGATCGCAGGGCGTAGCTTCTCGTTCCGGTGACGCTGCTGCCCTTCACCGGTCTGTGGTATTTTGCTACGCCTTCAATTGTGATGGCTATACTGCCACCAGTCGGTTGCCAGCGCCTCGTTTGTTATTCGGCACGGGCAGGTGAGGTTGGCTTGGATCGTAAAGATGATTGGTCGCTCCCTTAGATTCCTCAGTCGAAGTTGGTCAGGACACTGTTATTTATTACTGAATACCTCCAAAACAAAAAAAAGTAAAAAGCTTTATGAAAATGCGTTTCCTGTTAGCTATCCTCCACATTGGCTGTAAAGTGGGCTATTACGGTGTCATAAACGCACTCGGCGTAAGCAAAACGGGCATTATGACACCATTAACTCATTCCAGTTTGGTGGGAAACGGTAAAGTGCTTGATAAACGCAATTTTTAAACATTCAAGTAAGGGGCTAGCTAGCTCATTTTTTTTTCAATTAAATTTCACTTCTTGAGTAGGCTGTGTTAAATAAATAAATAAATATCAGACGACATCACATACATTGCTCCGATCCTAAAGTAAGTAGCTTAAGCACTTGTGTTAAGGGTATCAGAACAACGAAGGTACCAGAAACAAATACTTAAATACAAATATAAACACCCAGACACGGAACAAACACAAGTGTTCATCACACGAATGTTTGTCCCGGGTGGGAATCGAACCCACGACCCTTGGTTGAGAAGGCAGAGGTCACTACCAATTGAGCCACCGAGCCCGTCATATCTTAATCTTAATCTTAACTAATATTATAAAGCTGAAGAGTTTGTTTGTTTGAACGCTCTAATCTCAGGAACTACTGGTCCGAATTGAAAAATTCTTTTTGTGTTGAACAGACCATTTATCGAGGAAGGCTTTAGGCTATATAACATCACGTTGCAACTATTAGGAGCGAAGAAATAAGGGAAAATGTAAGAAAAGGGTAAAAAATAACTATTCCACGCGGACGAAGTCGCGAGCACAGCTAGTGTTCAATACAGAGACAAGCGATGGTCCCGATAGCGCAAAGATTAGAAAGTAGGTAAGCCTAAAATCCCTTAAGTAGGTTATCGTCAACTCATCTTAGTATCATAAACGTTCACTTCTGGACATAATTAGCACAAATAATGTCAATTATCATTTAGGGACTACCAGCTGGTGACGGCAGTAGATTTTATTTGTATCGAGATAAACGCTGAAATGAAATGACCTTTATTCACATAGACTTAAAGCAAGCACTTATGAATCGTCAAGCTGCTCCCCGTTTCCTGATATTCCCTTAGTTGTCTTTTTTTTTTTTTATAAGAAGAGCTTTCAGGATGACCTCACTCCACCTGATGGTAAGCGATCGTGAGGTCCAAATAAAGTCTTCTGCGACACCCACTTGATGAGATCGGGTTGTCTTATTCTAAATCCGGAAACACGGACAACGAATTTAAGGAATATATCAATGATCAATTTTTGTTTGCTCCGCAAAGCCCCTCTTCCGTGGAATCACACCCTAACACGTCAATACATTCGTAGAAGACGTCTAAATATAAAAATATCGGTGACAGTAAGTCTATTTCCAATTCCGCTCCACCTCACCTTCACTTACCTGCTACTGAGAAACACAATTTGCGTATCATGAACAGTAATACGGGCCCGCAATACGCCAGAAGCGTATCCATGTTCTTCAAACGGGCAAAGGGAAATTGATATAAAAAGATTGTAACAATACATGTTGCGCGGATACTTACGCTTTGGGGACGAAACAAGAGGCGCGGGAGTAAAATTAAACTCGCCTCGCGGTGTAGGAAGGAAAATAATTCCCTCGCGCCCTGCGGCTAGGGCGTCTAAGCCTTACAAACAAAGGACGCAATACGGTCCTGTTTAACAGACTGCGCGGTAGTTGCGGGTGCCAAGTTTCGCCACCTTACTAGCCTTCTAATACTATCCTACTAATATTATTAATGTGAAAGTTAGTTAGGAAGAATTTAACTCTTTTTGAAAAAAAATACTGAACGGATTTTAATGATGAAACTTTACAATAATACATTAATGTTTACTCACTAAATATTATAATTCTTTCACATAGCACCGATATTCACACTGGCGGCTAGCTTGTTAATAATAATAAGATAATAGATTACAGTAGTAACTTAAAAAATCCGGTACATCCTATTTCTAAAAAGGTAACAGTAGTTTATGAACCTTGTGTTATGGAAGTTAACGAAGATTTTACAAATATGTAGGGAATTTATAAATCTTTAAATAGATCACAGAATTGTATTATTTTGATCAGATTCTGAACCAAGGCTTGTGGGTGTAATCCCCAATCGAGACAAATATTTACGTGATGAAAATTTGTGTTTGTTTTGTGTCTGGGAGTTGATATTGTATTTAAATTATATTATGTTTGTAATTTTTTCGTTAATTTCGATGTTCATAACAAAAGGCCTTATGCTACTTACTTTGAGCGTAGGTCAATTTCACTTAGCCCACCTTAACCATTATATACAGCTTAGTCCTGCATTCTGTTTCAAAGTATCAAATTTGTTCAACATCAAAACCTTTACGTTTTTTCAAGAACTTGGCACATTTTGCCCGTGCTCCCGTTCAAGACACCGTTTGTTTCAGCGTTGATGTATTACTCGGTGGACATCTCAGCAGACGTTGCGGTAATGCTGCACAAACAACCATGGTGATATGGAACCCATACCCCCTTTTACTCGTATGTTAGTACATGGTGTCTGGTTGCGAAATATGTCGGGAGTAGATTAATTTTCTCTTCCTTATAAAAAGTCACATAAAAACACCTTGGGCTTAGTAGCGTAGTGTTTAGAGCGTTCTTGCATGAATCGCGGACGGACCCTAGGCTCTAGGTTCAATGCTCAGTCTGGTCAATTTAGGATTTAGGTCTGATTTTTGGATATTCTAGGTTCTAGTCTATTAGTCGGCCATATTCGTAGTACAAGAGAAAGAAATAGTTTGAAACTACTAGGTAACCGAGTGCTTAGTGATAAGAAATTTTGTTGGAACGGATGCTAATGTGGAAAGGGAACTGTTGATAATATAATTAAATCATGTAATTTCTGGATGCACGTTCATTGAAAAGTGTACCTAATTTTTTTTCACAATCGGACATATCTTTCATATCAGGTAATATACGAGCTTATATTCAATTGAAGTTTCCAGAATTTACACAATTATTATAGGCAATTGAAATATCATTAGAAGGATTTATCTGGCTTGCAAATCAGAAGTACCTAAATCATCGTTAACTTAATGCCTTGATAGATATCAAGCAACAAAGATAAGTGAGCTCCCTATATAAACGGCAAAATCGTTATAAATTCGCAAACATCCCAAATAATTCGAGTGCAGTGCAAGAAATACAACAAAATGGTGTCAGACTTTAGAAAGAAGAAGTTACTCCACGTGTTCAACGCCTTCTTTGACACGGATAGAAGTGGATCCGTCGAGAAGAACGACTTCGAACTAGCAGTTAAGAACATCGCTAAACTTCGCGGGTGGAAGGATGGAGAGTACATCTATGAGGAAGCAAAGAAGTTCGCTGTTAGCATGTGGGAGGGGCTTCAACAGCAAGCGGATAAGGACAACGACGGCCAAGTGACGGCTGATGAGTGGATCCAGCTGTGGGATGACTACACCAAGAACCCTGAAGGCGTTAAAGAGTGGCAGGACCTGTACTGCCGCTTCATGTTTCAGCTGGAAGACAGCAGCAGTGACGGAAAGATCGACGTCAATGAGTTCTCTACAGTATACGAGTCTTTCGGTCTAGATAAGGACGAGTCTATTGGAGCCTTCAAGAAGATGGCCAGAGGCAAGGCGGAGGTAACGTGGGAGGACTTCCAGGAATTGTGGAAGGAATACTTCTCGAGCGAAGACCAGGATGCTCCCGGAAACTTCATTTTCGGCTGCTACGTGTGCAGTTTGGGGAAATGTTCGCATCATCACTAGAAGTATTTAACTGCCGTTAAACCAGACGCAATATCAAAAGTATTGTTTGATGGTCACCGGTGATAACCTTTGGCAGTTGACATGTTAATGCCAAGGTGACAACTTTTAGGGGATACATTTCCTGATGGTTATATTTCTGGGGTAGATGTGGACGTATTGAGACCCTGTGATATCAATGTATGTTTGTAAAGACTGCAATGAGAGTGTACTTTGTATTCTGATTTTTATACACCTAAGGTTACAAATAATTTAAATAGCCTCAATTGTGCGGAGGTTCTTGTAAAATAAGTCTTGTGGTTTCGAGGCGATGTTGCAGAAATAGATAATTTATTTTGTTAATAAAATTTTTGTTTTATTCTATTTAATTTAGTAAATACTCGTATGCACATTTATGGCAAGGCAACCTGCAGCGCTCTGTGAAGAAGTTCAAAGGTTGTATGAAGGTGTGTGCCGCCCACGATGCTACGATCCTCCCCAGATAGAGCACTCGTAGCGGACCACATCATGCTTAGTGGGTATTCTCCGCTAGATAGGAGTGAGCCTCACATAACCCAGGTGTCCCGTGGGACCTGGTGTATGCGTAAAGGCATTTCCGACGAAAAAGGGATCAGGCGATTAATACGTGTTCTTATGTTTAATATCAAGTGTTCGTTATTGCCGTTATTTATCACACAATTTTATAATGACCGTCGTTACATTTATCAGAGAATTAACGCCGCTAACGGTAGGTAACGAAATTGATTAGATAAACGAGTCGATATGTAGTAGGTATCTAACGGCGTATTTATCCGTTCCCATAATGTCTAGATAATTATTATAGACATTTTTTGTTGATTCTTATGTAATTAATTCTTCACCAAAGTTCGACACCAGCGGCCAATCAACTGAAGAAAATATTATGCTAGGTTTACACGCGTGGCACGCAGCCCGGCAAGCAGTCTGGCAAGCAGCTCGGCGAGCAGCCCTGCCCTACACACTGCGCACGCACGTGCACATTCAAACAGACGAACAGACCGTTCACATGCTTGTGCTTGTGTTTGTGCCCGTTGAATGTCGTATTAAACGCGAGCGTGTAAATGCGACATTAAGGTGCAAAAATTTGATGTGAACGAACGACGACAGTTCGACCACAACTGTAGAGAATTATCACGCGCAGGACTTACATGTTTGTCATGTACCTACGACGGCTTATCATCACTAACGGTGTAGTTACTATAACTGCAGATAGTAAAAATTGTACCTACCTATACCGATTAATTTCTTGGTCAGACAACGTTCAAATTAAAAAGTGTTGTTCAAGTTTAAGTGGGTATTCAATACTGGACCTACATCCATCTAGGTAACAGAATGCTTGATATAATTTTATCTACTTATTACTGTAGGTGGAGTGACGATTTGCGCAGGACGGCTGGCAAGTGCTGGATGCGAGAGGCCCGGGATCGATCGAATTGGCGAGCATTGCGAGAGGCCTATGTCCAGCAGTGGACTGATGTGGGCTGATGATGATGATGATGATACCTGAACAAAATAGTCGTTGACTCAACTCACTTAGGTACACTTGTACATCACAGACATCTTAAATGACGCAATGTGTTAAACATAAATTCGACTTATTATTGCTTTTATGAGCTTATTTTGACGCTGATACACTCAGTGTTAATCTTTAGATTAGATTAGAAAGGGATTAACTGTCTAAGCATCGCTAAATCTGGCACTAGTCATTGTTTGAACGAAAATGATGAACGCAACGATTAACAATATTGACTGTACCTACCTTGGAATAACAGACGTTACATTATTACAGTGACAACCAGTCAGTAAAACGAATGAATCAATGAATTTTGTACTAGATGTAGACCAAATGGCCATAGTAAGTAAAAATACCAAATTCAAAAGGAATTATTAATATATGTCACCGGAAAATAGCAAGAATCGTAAGTTGATCAATTTCCTAGGTAGTTGATTAACTTTCGGAATATAACAAACGGTAGTTGAAATGTATTATTTAACGCAATGGATTTCAGTAAGTTGATCAATTTACCGTAGCCTGACAGTCATTTAATAAATTACATTTTGACACACGTAAAATCGTCCTCAAATGGGCCAATCGTTGCTCAATGTACTATTTAACGGTGCACTATTACCCGTAACTTAATACACTGTTCCCTGATTGGTTGCCGGGATAACGCCACGTGAGCCATTGAACCAATCAACGTTCACCTCACCTTCGTCGGATGATTTTACGGCAAGACCCCGTAAAATCATCAATTTACTAAAATACATACGTTAAATAATACATTTCAATTGCCGTTTATTATTTTCCGGAAGTTAATCAACTACCTAGGAAGTTGATCAACTTACGATTTTTGCTATTTTCCGGTGACATAATATATTTTTCAATTGGTTCCATTAAATACCAGTTTATTATTAACTAGCGACCCGCTCTCGCTTCGCTTCGGTATTATACATGTAAACCTTCATCTTGAAGATATCACTCTATTTATTTAAAAAAATAGCATCAAAATCTGTTGCGTAGTTTTAAGATTTAATTATGTATGTAAATATAGGGACAGACACGAAAAGCTACTTTGCTTTATACTACGTTTTTTTTTATTACTTAGTGAATGGGTAGCGCTTGACTTCAACTAGCCTGATGTTAAGCGATGTTGAGGCCTAAGATGAAGCGCGCTTACCCATCAAAAACCGATTCACTCTCGCCTTGAAAATCTGAAGATTATATTCCTCGGGAACACGGACTCCGGCAAAGAGTTCCACAGTTTAGCCGTTCGCACTATGAATGAAGAGGCAAAGCTACGTAGTGAAAATGCCACAAACATAGATCGAACCGCTAAGTGATATTTTAAAAAATACGAGTATGTAGTACCTACGAGTAAAGCGATAGTTACAAACCTCCATTACCCGTAATTTTTCAACCTGGTTCCGAACCTTGCATCAACTATGGGTTGTACTGCTCCTTGTTTGACAGTTGTGCGATTGATCTACGGCCACAGGCACTATCGCCAATGTACCCTCATTAACTGCTCTCAGACAATAGTAAACAATTGTATGGCCTGGACAATTCGCCAAATGAGATCTGACCTCGTTGGGTACAAGTCTCTTCTATGCCATTAGCGGGTCGGGATGTGCGAATGAACGGATTATGGATGTGGTATATGATATGTTAGAAACTAGGATGAAACTCTGGGTAAATGAGCACCATACCTACTTAAAAATCCTACTAATACAAACAAACATTCGTGTGATTAACGTTTTGTGTTTGATCTGTGTCTGGGTGTTTGTATTTCTATTTAAGTAGGTATATATTTCTTTGTGGCACCTTCATTGTTCTGATATATTTCCTAACAGTGCTCAAGCTGCTTACTTTGGGATCGGAGCAATGTATGTGATGGTGTCTGTGGATAACGCCTTTATAATAAAATAACTTTTTATTCAGGTCGTCATGTTTGCCTTCGTGATCACGAGTATTTCATTCGCGTTTTAATTCGTTGTACTTTGTTGTCTCGTATCGTCAAAAGAAAAGACCAAGTAGAAGGGATGTAAGGGAGCGACCAGGAACGGGAACTTTAAGCATGGTTTTCACAGACCGAGTGGGCTCGGAGAAACCTATAACGTCTAAGAGCTGGGATTAGACGTTTACACGATTCGAGTAGCATCCGAGGAATAATCCGATCCATCGCAATACTCGAGGCCGCGGTAGGGTCAATCCGTACCTGGAAATGATTTTGTCCAAAACTCGCAAAATTCGCTTTCAGAGATCATTTCTTTCACGGACATGCAAACTCTGGAATGGTTGTCCCCAGTCGCGGGGTTTCCTGATCGCAATGATAATGACTTTTTTAAGCGTGGTTTAAGAAGAGCTCTTTCCTCACGGTAGGCAGCGGCATGGCTGTGTCCCTGACATTGCTACTGTTTAACATCCACCAACAGCAATAAAAAAAAGTCATATCCAAAATGGCTACCTCCCGGTCCCTGTTTGTCGGGCGTGCACGGGAGCATGACGGATGCGCTGCATTCGTCACGCGACGCCGCCCGCCCTGCAGCGCACACAAAACATACACAAAACGTACACCGCGCCAGATGTGCTCTGAAATGAAGTAGGGAGGTTGTTAGTTGTGTATATCCGTCTGGTGTGTCCGAAATTGTTGCGGTGTGAACTACCGACTCTGTAGAGAGAAATATACGGCTGGCTTGTCTCGTGGGTAGATAGATATTTTTTATTGCAATTAATACAATTGACTAAAAGGTAGTATGTATGTATAATAGACAGCTGTTGTTTAATTTAGGCGGTCTTATCACTATAATAAGCGACATACAGTTGACTTTCAAAAATAGGCCAAATGTTGTACAAATTTCGCTCTTATAGCGTTTTTTTCCAGACAACCTTTGGGTAGGGTCATTAAGGCAAATAAAGGCGAAAGGTTCTTGGGTTAGAATATAAAACCATTTTTTTGTCAAGGCTCAAGAGCCAGGAGTCTGAAAGTTGGCGGTGTAAACCTGTTTATCCTTTCTTTGTATCAATTTCAATCATAATGGCCTCTTGTCATCTGATGGAAAGAGAAAGAAAGACGCAAATCGCTGCTGAAAATTACAAGTAACCAAGCCAATAATTTCTCCATTAACACGCGGACACGCTGTCATCTTATGGGTGTTTTGCAGAGGTTTCGGAAGCAGAGGGTAGGGCGTTCGCTAGGCCAGTCGGGAGATCCTGAAATGTCTAGAAGACCCTTAATGAATTCTCGCGACCCCTATGTTCTTACCTATCCTACAGATATTGTTTGTATTTTTAACTCAGCCCTGCTAAGCGATGAAATATCAATATCGTATCGTATATAAATAAATCGAAAATATGACCCTAATAATTCTCATATTAAACATCATAACTGTTATGAAATTCTAATCATACATAAATTTCCAACGAAATGTTTTCACATTATGAAAATGCTATTGATATAAACATTTTGAGACAATGTACAACGGTAATAGAAGATACATTCAGGGCTATACAATGTCAACAACATCATACGCTGTCACATTAAATACACAAAGGAGTAGTTTGTACATACGCCGCCACTATAAAGCGTAGAGCACACCGCCAGCGAGCGAGCGAGCTGAGCGAACATGGTTTCATCATCATCATCATCAGCCTATTGCAGTCCACTACTGGACATAGGCCTCTCCAGTTGTTCGCCAGTTAGGATAAACATCTGGAGGATATACCCATAATCGCCATGCTGGGCAGGCGGGTTGGCGATCGCAGGGCGTAGCTTCTTGCTCCGGTGACGCTGTGATATTTAGCTACGCCTTCTATCATGATGGTTATACCGCCACCAGTCGGTTTGCCAGAGCCTCATTTGCAGTTCGGCAGGATGCACCACGGGCAGGTGAGGATGGCTTGGAGCGGCAAAGGTGATAGGTCGCTCCCTTACATCCCTTGTTGAACATGGTTTGTTCCTCTACTTTGTATGTTTTGGTGCACACTGCACATCATCATCAGCCGATAAACGTCCACAGCTGGACATAGGACGCTTGGCACTGGCAGAACCCGGTGGCGCTTGGGTTAGAGACTTTTTTAGTTGCAGGTTTTTACTTGTACTCAGATAAACACTGCTGGCAGTTGCTGGATGGGGGAAGCCCGGGTTAGAGAAATGTGGCGTGAATTAAAGGAGGCCTACGTTCAGCAGTGGACTGACCAAAGCTATTGATTGAAACGCTGCTGCCCGTTTCATGATAATTTCCTTAATCGTGTTCTACGATATTAACGGGATGAGATGGGGTGGTCCTATTCTAAGTCCGGTAACCACACGGGTAAGTCTGTATATCGTTAGTCTGTAAGTATAATTATGCATGCCAGGTGAAGGCCTTGGTGATAAGTGAGTTCGTATGATTCCATAAAATCTTCTGTACCACTTTACTGGCAAAAAATATAAAATAGAAATAGTATCTATCTAGATACTATTTCTATTCTATTCTATAGATTCCATAGCTTCGCTTTGCTCACTAGCTGGTAGTGTGCCCTATGTCTTATAGGCGCGCAGATATTCGCCCGGTCTATTTGCCGAGCTATTTCTTTAACGATTACTCCGTCGGCGCATTTGTCCACAGAGCCGTGACAAGTGTACAGACACACCCACTTATTAGTTAGGATTTATACAAAGAAACGTCTTACCAGTTGGCGATGAGAGGAAGAGGGAAGTAATGTCCGCCATATTCTCTTTTACTCGACTTATTATGTTTCTTTCGTAGATTCTCTTGCGATTCCTTTGGGTATCTTAGGTATACCTAAGAATATACATATTACTCATCCCATGTAGCTACAACTGATATCTACCACTCTTCAGATTATACATTTAACTTTCTGTCTTAGCAGTTGGTAAGTGGTTGGTTGGTGATGAGAGTAAGAATGTAATGTCCGCAATTATCTCAACTACTCGATTTATTATGTTCCATCCGCAGATTCTTTTGCGTTTCTTTTATAATACTTATAATAATAATATTATGTACCTACCTGGAAAATTCAATCGCCATGAAATTCGACAATAAGACATTGTACCTACCTATCAACCACAAGATAATTCAGAAAGTGTTTGCAGTGGTAGGTATCTTTTTTCAGGCGAGAGATTTGCTTGTGTTAAGGAATTTGTTTTGTTTAGTGAATGATTCATCATCACCAGAGAGATTAATAGAATATTCTACTAAGGTACATAAGTAGTAGTTTTATATATTACTTACAATATTTTCTGCTTGTTTTATTTAAATAATAATAAATAAATAATAACCCAAGACATGCCACGCTGGGCCACACAGCGCAATCTAGCCCCAGACTCAGCCGAAGCTTGTACTATAGGTACTAGACAACTGATAAACTTACTTATATACATTTTTTTTTGCAATAAATACATATCATACATAGAAAACACCCAGACCAATACAAACAGACATGTTCATGCACACAAATGTTTGTAATGTGTGGGGATCGAACCCACGACCCTTGGCTCAGATTTCAACAATAGGCTACAAGACTGTAGAATACATATTTTAAATCCTTTTCCAAATCCAAGTCTAGCATCAGTTTGTGAACTATGTATTCCACTTACTCCTGGTGACTACACTGACGACTTATAAATGGCTACTTTACAGTCTATAAATAAAGATACTATTCTATTCATTCCACGCTAAACGAAATGCAGTTGCCTTTGTCGCGAAGACAGATGAAATTCATTGCCTGCTGAAACACAAAACTGGTGATATTTCATTGTCGAGGCAATTTATTGTCGATTGCTTCTAAGTATAGTTGTTATAATTAATGCACACAGTGTTTGGTGCAGTACGAAATACCTAATTGCGATCGATTGCAATATCTGAAATATTTATCAAGAATAATTTTATTGTTCCGTACCCAAAGAGTAAAAACGGGACCCTATTTCTAAGGCAGGGAGTCAGATGACCCTCCATCCGCTTACCACACTACTTCTTGATTATTTATTACTAGCAGTGCCCGCGACTTCGTCCGCGTGGAATAGTTTTTACATTGAAATTTTGATAATCGTGAATGGATTATATTCGTAGCGCGTGGCAGCTACGTCTGCGTCCGAGTTCCGTCGTCGACTCCGCTTCCCGGCGCGCGGCGTCCCAGTGCTCCCGGCGGCTGAGAGGGGGCGGTGCGGGGCAGCGCGGGGCATCGCGGTCGCGGATCGTTTCCCCCCCGCCCCCCGCGTTGACTAACACTCCGCGCTCACCTTGCGCGCGAACATACATTTTCCATTATATCTTCGCTCCTAATAGTTTCAGCGTGATGTTATATAGCCTAAAGCCTTCCTCGATAAATGGTCTATTCAACACAAAAAGAATTTTTCAATTCGGATCAGTACTTCCCGAGATTAGCGCGTTCAAACAAACAAACAAACAAACATACAAACAAACAAACTCTTCAGCTTTATAATATTATAGTATATAGTATAGATACTTACCTACTTAGTCTTTACTTTTTTACTAACACAGCGCAGGGACCCAAAGTGAGTCTTGGCCTCCAACAATAAGGACCCCCACTTTGGCCTTCGCCACTTCGTCTCCCCAGCGGTATTTTGTCCCGCCGACAGATCGTCGGCTGATCGGTCGGTCTAGATACTCGTTTTACCGCACGATCTTTATGGTGGCCGAGCCAGCGGAGTCTGTTCGCTTTTGTTTCTTCAAGAATATTTGGTTTCGCCACCAAGTACCACTAAGTACCTACTCTTTATTTTCTACTAGCTGTGCTCGCGACTTCGTCCGCGTGGAATAGTTATTTTTTCCCCGTTTTTTTTACATTTTCCATTATTTCTTCGCTCCTAATAGTTGCAACGTGATGTTATATAGCCTAAAGCCTTCCTCGATAAATGGTCTATTCAACGCAAAAAGAATTTTTCAATTCGGACCAGTAGTTCCTGAGATTAGCGCGTTCAAACAAACAAACAAACAAACAAACATACAAACAAACAAACTCTATTAGTTAAGATTTATAGAACACTCCCTTATTTATTTAATCACGTATGAAACTGTGACTTACTGTGTCGAGATAAAGGCTATATGAAAATAAACTTTTTAAGCCTAGATACTATGTGTTCTAATCTTCTAACTCCCTCTACCTGAAGGTTGTCTGGAAGAGATCGCTTACTAGCCATAAGACCGCCTAGATTGTACCACAAGTTGTTTGTATGACCTTTTCTGTATTTATTCTGTATTTTGTGCAATAAAGAATAACTATTCCACCATCTATCTAATCCACCACACTCTACTCTACATATTTTTTTATAGTGGCTCGACATAATGGCTTCCCTACGCCTGATGGAAAGCGAAAGAGAAGCCCAAGTCGCTGTGACAACAGGCAAGTAACTGGTCACTTACCTGTCCGTTGCCACCACCATGCCCGCCCAACCATAACCCCCCACGAGCTCCGGAAACCCTACTCACCGGCAGAAACACGACCCAGAGGTCATGTGACTGCGGTATTCTATAGGGTGGAGGTCCTTCCCCGGACGGGCGGCTCAATTCGAGCGAAGATTCGCTATGTCCTACCTCTCTTAAAGTCTCTTCTGTACGTGTAGTCCAATATACCAAAAGAGGCGGCTCCAACTAAATATAAATAAATATTATTTTAAAGTTGCCGACACATCGCAACCGATGAGGCTGGAAAACTTGCGCAAACTTTACCCACGGGATAGGGGTGACTATTCGTCAAAATACTGTCTAGGAAGGAAATATTACTGACAACGGCAAATCGTTGGTCGTTTTAAGTTATGCCTGAAGAGATTTCTGTCCGTGTGGTTTCTGGGCTTAGAATAGAACCACCCGATGTCATGGGTGTCGTAGAAGACGACTAAGGGAATGTCATTTAGCAGACAGCAATGTTTACCTAGGTCCAAATAATGTAGATAGGTATCAGATGTTTCGTGTTTTACGAAATCTGTGCTGCATGAACCTACGCTGCCTTTTTTTGAACCGGAGAGAATACATTTACGCATACCGCTATGTGGGACTCAACGCCGCCTCGGAATGATGGAAGATGAATTGTAGAAAATTACTAAGGGAATATCAGGAAAGGATGTAAGGGAGCGACCCATCATCTTTTCGCTCCAAGCCAACCTCACCTGCCCGTGGTGCATCCTGCCAAGTTACAAACGAGGCGCTGACAACCGACTGGCGGCGGTATAACCATCACAATTGAAGGCGTAGCTAAATACCATAGACTGATGACGGGCAGCAGCGTCATCGGAGCGAGAAGATACGCCCTGCGATCGCCAACCCGCCTGCCCAGTGGCGATTATGGGCATATCCTCCAGAAGTTTATCCGATGTGGCGAACTACTGGAGAGGCCTATGTCCAGCAGTGGACTGTAATAGGCTGATGATGATGAATATCAGGAAAGAGGCAGCAGCGTTTACCTGGTTACAAATAAAACCTATGGCCTGCCGAGCGTGGTTACCGAGGAAATTCCCCCCAAATGACACTGTCATAGGGGGGGCCTATGTTCGGCTGTGCACGTGTAATGGTTGCATGCCGATGATGATGATGAAGATCCTTGATACATTTGTCTGATAGTTGCAACCCTAGAGTGAACTTTTCCTTGAAACAGGAGCCGACTCGTTTTCTCTAGTTACAAATAATAAAGTGTAGGTGTACTATAAATGAAAGTTTTGTTATTATATAACACTGTGAGTTTTCACCGCTGTTATAACAAAAATATATCTAGAGTTCAGTAGTTCACGTCTGTAACCCTTATAATTTCGTTATGTCCGTCTATCTTCGGCTCATCTACCAAATTGTTAATGCTAAAAAGATGAGCTGTGGAAAGAGACCGATTTGAATTTTTGATTAAGTTGTCCGTTGCAAGATATTTAACCAAATAGAGCATACGACATAAACTGCGAGGATCTATTCAATTCATTGTGGTCTGATTGTCCATTTTTAACCGACTTCGAAAAAAGGAGGAGGTTCTCAATTCGTCTGTATGTATAATATTTTTTTTTTTTTTTATGTTTGTTCACCGATATTTCCGTCAATTATGGATGGATTTCAAAAATTTTTCGACAGTTCGACAGAAGACACTTCCGAGGTGGTCCCATTATCACCAAGTCAGGATCTGATGATGGGATCCTGGAGAAATTGAGGGCAACAACCGAAAATTGTATGCTCATATGGTGTTTTTGTTACGTAATCATATTTTACTCAGGTATATGCTTCCGGGCGTCAACATCTGGTGCTGATAATAAAGACACAGAACTCCTTAACGGTTAGGAGTTAGGGGACAGTACTGACATTGGTCAATATTAAACTAGGTAGTAGTATGTACTTATGCAGGGCTAATAGGGCAGGTGATTTGGTAAGTGATATGCTTGATTCTAGATCGCAAAGTCTTCACTTGACTTAAAGCAAAATTTTTCATTCCTAAGTAAAACTCTTAAGGACATTAATTAGCCTTTATTCAAGGTCACAGCACATTAACGCAACTAAAAATAGAAAAATAAAATTATTTTTTAAAAAAAATTAAACCGACTTCAAAAAAAAACACAAACGACCAAAACTAAAAAGCGATAAATAACGTAAGTAATTCTATCCTTAATACATAATTATTTAAATATTACAATTATCACTTATTTTTGAAGTCGGTGACAGCCAAACAAATAAATGTATATTGTCGTGTGGATTTGCCGGCCGCGCGCGTCATACAACAACAGTTTACGTTAGGTACCGAGAGGCTGGCACCGACTTCAAAAATAAGTGATAATTGTAATATTTAAATAATTATGTATTAAGGATAGAATTACTTACGTTATTTATCGCTTTTTAGTTTTGGTCGTTTGTGTTTTTTTTGAAGTCGGTTTAATTTTTTTTTATTGCATTACCTACCTTATGAGTGTTTGTATTTTAATTAATTCCTAGATTAAGTCAATGTAAATAATTAATAACAATGGTTTATCAGTTGACAATATCGCAAAAATCAGCCGAGTGACCACGTCATTCGCTATGATTAATAACTGATTGTTTGTTAAACATTGACGTACAATGGTATGATTATATTTCAAGGAAAATGTTTGATAGTCATCTACCGTGGTCCATGAACCATCGCTATGCCAACGTACTTATCTATACTTATAATAAATCTGTAGAGAGGTCAATTCTGTACATGAAATATATTTTCAAAATAACTATCAGGGGATGATTAGTGACCGATACTGATGCCAAAAATGCAATTAGTAAAATGTTTGTCTGTCTGTATGTTCTTTATAGAAAAAATAACTGCTGGACGGATTTTAACGAAACTTGGTACAATTATTCTTCATACTCCTGGGCAGGTCATAGTATACTTTTCATCACGCTACGACCAATAGGAGGAGAGCAGTGACGGGAAGTGTTGGGAAAACGGGAGAAATTTTTATCTGCATGTTTGATCGCGCATCACGCAAAAACTACTGCATGGAATTGAATGCGGTTTTCACCAATGTATTGCCAGAGGTCTAACTGCAAGTGATAATTGTCATTAGCCTAGGTCCGGCAGGGACTTACATAGGCTGATGATGATGACGATTGTCTGAGAGTTTTATTTATTTGTTTATATCGGCTAGGGGTCGAAATTCGGAACGGGAGTAATATGTATGTTACAATATGTATGTTTGTAACGTGAACCAAAACTTTCTTCGCTCAAACGTATACACAATTTCGGCAATGCAGCTACTCTGAACGATACTGCCGAATTCTCACTCATGCCACAGTAAGTCCGGGCTTCAGTCAGTGTGTGAGTTAGGCTTACGCCGGCCGAGACGAAGGCAAACAGACGTTAAACCGCAATGCAGTATGATAGCACATTGCCGGCAGGGTACACGTCAACTGATAACACAGTCGGGTGACGAGCAGTGGAGAGGTTTGATACTTGTCATAGGAAAGTATGGAAAATGTTCTCTGAAATCGGCTTGATTTATGGTTCATACTACCAATTTTGATATAAGATATACCTAAATTATTTTTGTTTCGCCTTCTTTTAAAGAAACAATCAAAACCTTAATTTCTAAAAGAAGATGAAACTTGTTATTGTAAAACAAATTGGCAATAAAAATTGTTTTTGATTCGGTGTTCGCAATAGATGTAACTTTCTGAAAGCCAGCCCGAGCCAGCTATATTTATTTCTATTCCATTCTGTTCGCTCTCACATCTCACAGAACTCACAATTAGACTTCAAACCATTAAAAAAGAACAACCGAGTTGAGATTGTTTATGTGGTTTATAGAAGGAGATTTAAAAGGAAAGCTAATTTTTTGATATGAAAACGCACCATTAACGAACGTTTTCTATTATGCCCCACTTTCAACAAATTGTTATCAAGGTATAAAAATAATATAAATAGAGCCTTTTGTATATGACGCTCAAAATATTTTTAACCATTGTTACTTCACTGTGACAATAACTTACACTATGTCATTGGCGAAAAGGTTTACAAAATAACTGATAAACGTTATCAATAAGTGCAATCTTAGAGCTAGTATAAAAACGCCGGCATTCACAAAACACCACATTCAGTCAAAGACAGGCATCAAAATGGTCTCCGAGTTCAGAAAGAAGAAGTTCATCCACGTGTTCACGGTGTTCTTCGACACCAATAAGAGTGGCACCATTGATAAGAAGGACTTCGATCTCGCTGTCGAGAAGATTGCCAAGTTACGAGGGTGGAAGGCTGGCGAGCCCACTTACAAGGTCCTTCAAGACGCCTTGCAAAGTGTGTGGGAGGGTCTCCAAAGTGCTGATTCGAACAAAGACGGTGAAGTCTCCGTCGACGAATGGATCTCCGTCTGGGAGAACTACTCCAAGAGCCCGGCTGACTGGCAGACGCTGTACGCCAAGTTCATCTTCCAGCTTGAAGATGGATCCAACGACGGATCTATCGACAGCGAGGAGTTTTCTTCCGTCTACGCTTCCTTCGGCTTGGACAAGAACGAGGCTGTGTCAGCCTTCCAGAAGCTATCCGGTGGGAAAGCTAACGTCTCCTGGGACGAGTTCCATGGTCTTTTCAAGGAGTACTTCTCGACTGATGACGTGAACGCTCCAGGAAACTTCATCTTCGGCAAGACCAGCTTCTAGTTTATCGTTTGTGTTGGAATCTTTGGACTGATGTATTTATTGTGATGCGCTTAAGTGATTGATGTTAAAATGTGGATTGGTATGTGAATGTAGGAATTAAATAATTATTGATCTATGTTTGAATTTTGATTCCGTATTATGTGTTTTCGCACGTCGGTTTTTGCATATGTTACAAGTTCCATATTCGTTGGACTCGACGTAATTCGAAAAACAGACTTTAACATATGACTGGGGTCTAATACTTACACCGCGATCCATCACCGATAGGGCTTACAGTACTGGAAGAAGATCAGTTGCTATAGAAAGACCTTTTACTAAGATTCGATTTATCTCTTTTGCTTTTGACTGTACCTACTCGTAATACAGAAGGTAACCTTAGTTTGAAAATTTACAAATAGGATATTATGGCTAAAAATTTTAATTAGTCAGTCTTTTAGCTTATTCAAAAATAAAAGACACGTATTTTTCCTTTTTTCATTCAAATAAACAATATCAAAGATACAAGGCATCAAAAGTTAGGAGTGGGAGTCTTTGACGTCACTTGCTCCGTAAAAATGCCTCACCGAGTGACGTCACGCGTAATTTCAACGGGCTATAAATTTGTAATTTTTAGTCTAATTTACAAATAAAAAAATACGTGTCTTTTATTTTTGAATAAGCTAAAAGACGGACTAATTACAATTTTTAGCAATAATAGCCCATTCTGTTTTGTTTTTGTGGATTTATTTTATTTTATTTATTTCAACTTTATTACATAAAATGGTACAAAAAGCGAACTTAATGATACAAGCATTCTCTACCAGCACCTTACGAAGTATTTGAAAGTGTATGTCATCCGACGATTCTCCATAATAGTAGTTTGATTCATGAGTGTCTTTTCACGTCTTTTCCATTCCTGGCCTTGTCATGTTGATTTATCCAGTCTGGCAAGAGTGGATCCTTTCGTTGCATCGGTCTGCCACACGCCCCAGTATTGGCCTGGCATGGAGAGCTTCAAACACTTTCCGTGTCCAACAGCTAGTTACCATCCGAGCAATGTGTGTATATGTAGGTATAATATATATTATGTGTGTGTAAGTATTTATTTTTAACATATTTTATTATTGTGTTTGAGATATTGTGTTTTAAACTAACTTTTTTGCACACTACCATAAAATTAGTTTCTGCTTAGCCCAGTGGTTGACCGGTAGAGAATGCTATGTGGCATTAAGTCCGCCTTTTGTACACTACTTTACTGTGCAATAAAGATAAAATAAATAAATAAATGTCTACTATGTCCATTTCTTATATCTATCTAATAATATGTATCTTAATAAAATTATTTAAAAAAAAAAAATTAAACCGACTTCAAAAAAAACGCAAACGACCAAAACTAAAAAGCGATAAATAACGTAAGTAATTCTATCCTTAATACATAATCATTTAAATATTACAATTATCACTTATTTTTGAAGTCGGTGCCAACCTCTCGGTACCTAACGTTGTTGTGTGTTGTTGTATGACGCGCGCGGCCGGCATATCCACACGACAATATACCTAGATATGTTTGGCTGGCACCGACTTCAAAAATAAGTGATAATTGTAATATTTAAATGATTATGTATTAAGGATAGAATTACTTACGTTATTTATCGCTTTTTAGTTTTGGTCGTTTGCGTTTTTTTTGAAGTCGGTTTAATTTTTTTTTTTTTAAATAATTTTATTTCTCTGTTTTTAGTTGCGTTAATGTGCTGTGACCTTGAATAAAGGCTAATTAATGTCCTTAAGAGTTTTACTTAGGAATGAAAAATTTTGCTTTAAGTCAAGTGAAGACTTTGCGATCTAGAATCAAGCATATCACTTACCAAATCACCTGCCCTATTAGCCCTGCATAAGTACATACTACTACCTAGTTTAATATCGACCAATGTCAGTACTGTCCCCTAACTCCTAACCGTTAAGGAGTTCTGTGGCTTCATCATCAGCACCAGATGTTGTCGCCCGGAAGCATATACCTGAGTAAAATATGATTACGTAACAAAAACACCATATGAGCATACAATTTTCGGTTGTTGCCCTCAATTTCTCCAGGATCCCATCATCAGATCCTTACTTGGTGATAATGGGACCACCTCGGAAGTGTCTTCTGTCGAACTGTCAAAAAATTTTTGAAATCCATCCATAATTGACGGATATAGCTGAACATACATAAAAAAAAAAAATATTATACATAGAGACGAATTCAGAACCTCCTCCTTTTTTCGAAGTCGGTTAATAATATAACTAAGCCGTATATATATATATCCCTAACTTAATTATTATTTACTGTAGATTTTTCTTTTAAGTACGAGTACCTACTATTGTCTCGTTTATTCGCCAAAACGTCACGAAGACAAACATTACTTATCATATTATCCGATCATGATAGCAATTAACTATCTTGTCCACATGTCGGTTGACGCTAAATTAAACAATTATTTTAAAAGTGGATCAAACGATTCTGTTTAAATGGCAATTTTTCATATCAGTTTATAGAATAGATATCACGAATCACGATTTGTTTTTGTAAATCTATTTATTGCAATTTTTAATGGCTATTGACATCGCTATCGTTGATAGATTCAAGAGAGGTATAGCGAATCTTCGCTCGGATTGAGCTGCCCGTCTGGGGAAGGACCTCCACCCTATAGAATACCGCAGTCAAATGACCTCCGGGTCGTGTTTCTGCTGGTGAGTAGGGTTTCCGGAGCTTGGGGGGTTAGGGTTGGGCCGGCATGGAAGTGGCAACTGACAGGTAACTAACCAGTTACTTGCCAGTTGTCACAGCGACTAGGGCTTCTCTTTCGCTTACCATCAGGCGAAGGGAAGCCATTATGTCGAGCTACTATAAAAAAAATTGCTACTTTGTGATTTATTTAACGTTACTGGAAGGGATCATGATCAGCCTCAAGGTGTCCATTGCTGGTCATAGGTCTCCCCCAGTGACAACTGTCATTCGGGGTATCTCACTTAGTCACCTCGCTTGGCAGGCGAGTTAGGAACCGCAGTAGGGTATTACTGCTGCCAGTATCCTAATATTCCCTTAGTCATCATTTACGACCCCCACGGGATAAGATGGGGGTCCTATTCTGAAAACCAGAAACCACACTGACTGGTAGGTCCACTCAATCCTAATAACATGTTCACCTGCAAGTAAAAATCTACTTACCTACTGATTAACCACGAAGAAAAGATTGAAAGACTGTTGAATAATTCACAAAAAATCGTTATTCAAAAGTAACATCTAAAAATACAAAAAATCGTAAATATTCCGATACACCTCGGCCGTAGAGCGCTTGCCTAAGTTGCCGTCTCGCATAAATTATGATAATTACTCTCGATATTATCAAGAGGCAAAAAAGAGTAACTTTGATTTATGAAGTGATTCATGGCAGACGTTATTGGTATTTTTATACTCGTTATCATCAGCCAATTGCAGTCCACTGCTAGACATAGGCCTCTCCAGTTGTTCGCCACGTAAGGCACACACAGGATATACCCATAATTGCCATGCTGGGCAGGCGGATTGGCGATCGCAGGGCGTAACTTCTCGCTCCGGTGACGATGCTGCCCGTCATGGTTCGGTGGTATTTAGCTACGCTGTGGTGTGGTATAAGTACCTATATTTAATTGTGTAGTATAATAAGGTATATATAATAAACTGTACTCATTATTCATTGTCATTAAATCATGTAACTTCAAGTGATCACAGTGTTTCCTTTTACTGTCCGTCCAACCTTACAACGCCTTCAATTGTAATGGTTATACCAGTCGATGGCCAGCGCCTCGTTTGTCATTCGGCAGGATGCACCACGGGCAGGTGAGGTTGGCTTGGAGCGAAATGATGATAGGCCGCTCCCTTGTCAACCGCTTTTTTATCCGCCACTTTTAGAAAAAAGAAGCAATTCGTGCAGAGCCAAATAGCCCAAAAAAAAAGAAGCAATTCATTCTTTCATAAAAAAATATTAACCAATTTTGAGAGTACCAAATTGGAACCTTGTAATTACTCAAATTAATCCTTTCTCGTTTAATTTGTACGACTTAATAACAGCAGGTTGAAAGACAACGAAATAAAAAAAATTAAACAAGTGCCTTCTATTTGAGCGGGCGACTAGATTAAATTACTAGGGCTCCGCCAAATCCGTACAATGAGGTCAAGATCCTCGTTCAGATTAAGCGGGGTCGTAAATAAAAAATAATGCTACAAAAGGTAAATAGGAGCGGACGTTTTGTAGAACTCGACGAGTGCTAATTATGGGGTGAATTATACTGAGCGGCCGGCCTGGTGACATTACGGGAGCGGGCGACGAGCGCGCAGCGGGAAACGACTGAGAGATAGATAGATACTCTTTATTGCACAAAATATAAACGTTGACTTAAAAAGGAGGGTTATTTCCAGGGTCAAAATACTTACATTATGTTTAGTCCGTAATTTAGATTATACAAAAATATTGGACACGAATTTTTTCGCGAAATGAAAATGAAAATGAAAAATATCTTTATTCAAGCAGGCTCGTGACGAGCACTTATGAATCGTCAAATAATGCAAGTACAAACAATGAATCTACCAAATATAAGAATAATTGTACCAAGTTTCGTTAAAATCTGTTGAGTAGTTTTTGTTTCTATAACGAACATACAGACAGACAGACGGACAGACAGACGGACAGACAGACAGACAGACAAAAATTTTACTAATTGCATTTTTGGCATCAGCATCGATCACTAATCATCCCCTGAAAGTATTTTTGTAACACGGGCCAAAATAGCCAGTTCATCCAAAGTTGAACTGATTCGTTTCACTAGATTCACAATTTCAAAATGCAGTGCATACAGATTACAAGTATAGGTACACATCATACCAATTACCAACAAGAGTTAAAAAGTACACAAAAAAATGAATTCTGATTTATTAATTTACCTACAAGCTCGCGTTTTTCCGTGACTTGCGCCACACCGGCTTTCCTGGCAGGCACGAGGGGTTACCTGGAGTGGCTTCGCGATATTTATTACGGCGTTATTACGCGTAATCGCCGCTAAAATCTTCCTCCTTTATTACATGATCTCCGCATTATTTACGCCGAATGGAAACTGTCGCAATGGCCAGTTTCCACTTCGTTCTACGCGGTGATATTATGTGGTACGTGTGGGAAGGAATTGTTTCTAGTATAGTAAGAGATGTAGACATGTGGCGACATTTATCTCTGTATTATCGTCATCAGCCTATTGTAGTCCACTGCTGGACATAGGCTTTTCCAGTTGTACGCCGCTTTGGGCAAACAACTGGAGGCTTGTTTTTTATAGTGGCTCGACATAATGGCTTCCCTACGCCTGATGGAAAGCGAAAGAGAAGCCCAAGTCGTTGTGACAACGGGCAAGTAACTGGTCAGTTACCTGTCAGTTGCCACAGCCATGCCGGCCCAACCCTAACCCTTAATCACCACTAGGGCAGGCGGCTTGGGTATAGCAGAGCGTAACTTCTCGCTTAGGTGACGCTGCTGCCCGTCATCGGCCTGTGGTATTCAGCTACACTTTCAATCGAGATCTATATACCGCCGCTAGTCGGTTGACTAGAGCTTAGTTTGTTATTCTGCAGGATTCACCACGGTCAAGTGAGGATGGCTTGGATCGAAAAGATGATGTCGCTCCTCTACATCCCACCTTCACATCGCTTCATAATCACTAGTTCCACGCACTAACAACAGATGGCGTTGAATATTGGAAACCTTGATAGGTTTCCGCACTTGTGAAGTGTTGATCATCGCTTAGCACCGTTGAACTGCTACCTGGTCTAGCAGTAGTGAAAGTAATACTCATAGCATTTTTCGTAGAGCTATCTCTGTTCCTACATATAGCAGGACTCATTTAAGCTATTTATCATATAACATGTCATTTCGCTATATAAATTCGTAAGGCTCAATCCAGTGTCGTATTGCAGTCATCGTGATATGTGGTAATAGGTTTCCGTCAGGATTTATAAGCTTCGATGTGATATTTGATATTTATTGCAATTGACAGGCGAATTTATTTACGGGCTGCAGAGACGGAGCGCCGGCCCTTGACGGATTTATGGTCATTGGCTTCTGGTAGATGTTGGGAATGAGCAAATGAAACTTTTTTTTTATAAAAAGGGCGTTCAGGATGACCTCACTCCATCTGATGGTAAGCGGTCGTGAGGTCCAAATGTTAGATCTACGGACACAATAGGGCATACCCACCGTGACTGTCGCCCTTACCCTGAAGGCCCACTGAGATGCCCCGCCCGCCCCGGTTTCACGCCCCGCCTAAAGAACCCAGGATTGTAAGAGGTAGGAAACACATGAGCTGGAAGGGCATTCCTTTATTTAATGGGCACGGGGCAGGAACGAGGAACTGAACCTCTTGGTGCGCGCCACTATTGTCTGTATAGTATGCGGATGACAATGCTGTCCAGCACGTGTTGTTCGGGAGAGGAAAGGAGAGGATGGGATTAGTTGGAATAAATCTTCGGAGCATTCCCCATTGTAAAGATGATAGAGAACACTAAGACTGGCAATGCCTCTTCTCTACGTAGTTGAAGAGGTTCTAGGGTCTTAGTCACCTCTAAATAAAGCAAGTCTGTAAGCAAGTAGCTTAGTTAAGCTAAGCTAAGCATTTGTGTTATGGTGGTCGCGAGGACGACGGGCCGTACCTACGCGCGGGAACTGCAAGTTGACAATGCACTGTCATCGTTAGGATTCCGATTTGTATTAGTGTTTCATAAACATACCGAAACGCTTAAAGCGATACGGTGATGATCCTTTTCCGAGTTAACATAGTATATGTGATGTGACTTCTGAATGCCCACGCAGCGTCCTAGATGTCTCTTCATCGTCAACCTATTGTAGTTAATAACTGCTGGACATAGACAGAGACCCATAATAAGTCTGTGTGTTCTACTGCGATTGGAAACCTTAGCTTAAAAAACCGGGTAGTGGTGTGAATTGGATGACGCATTTATTTTATTAAACTTACATTAAATACGACTAAAAGAGTAGGTATACTCTGTAGCATACTGAAATGTAGTACAGAGCAACATTTTCCACGGCTAGCGTTTGTTTGTGACGAATTGACACAAAACTGACGGCCCGCGACGCCTCGGAGGGCGCGGCGCCCTCGGCGGCTGAAATATTCATGGACTTCATGAAAAACGCCATGAAAGTAGCGATTTACGGTCTTATTTTTTATTGAAGCTGAATTACTAATTTGGGTGAGGCCGACAGGCGCAATGGGTTTGTTCTATTATGCCTGTCGACCTAACTTTTGGCCCTCACGACCGCTTATCATCAGGTGAAGTGAGGTCGTGTTAAAAGCTTTTTTACAACTTTTTTTTTATAAAAATTACAATACATTGAACATGACAATATTTGATTGACTACTTATTATGTCTGTGTGGTTTCCGGAATTAGTACAGGACTACCCCTATCTCATCCCGTTGGGGTCGCAGAAGACGATTAAGGGAATATCTACTTTACAGTGCACACATCACTTTTTATTTCATTCATTACTTTACATTACATCATAACTATCTTAACTAATATTATAAAACTGAAGAGTTTGTTTGTTTGTTTGAACGCGCTAATCTCAGGAACTACTGGTCCGAATTGAAAAATTTTGTGTTGAATAGACCATTTATCAAGGAAGGCTTTAGGCTATTTAACATCACGCTGCAACTATAAGGAGCGAAGAAATAAAGGAAAATGTAAAAAAAACGGGGAAAAATAACTATTCCACGCGGACGTCGTCGCGAGCACAGCTAGTGTTTTATATTTATAATCGCCATCTTCAAGGCCACACACAACTGCATATCTGTTCAACATTAGTCGAAGGAAAATAGAGACAAAACGGCGTAGAGCCGAATAAACGCTGAATTAAACATGTTCCCGCTGCAGGCCGTCACTTCGCTTCATTTCGCAGCGCGCCGCTTCGTTGCGCTTCGTATCGCTTCGTTATGCTTCGTTACGCATTCTTTATTACATTATCTGTTATAGCTACGAATGTTTGAATAAAGGTAGGCAGTTGCACTTTAAAGCTTGGTTTTGGTTGGCGATAGCTTAAATAGGTACTATAAACTGTATGATTTTGGCAACAAACTGTATAGGGGTAGAATAAGAGCCGCAAAAGCTGCATCGTAGCTAAATACCACAGACCGATGACGGGCAGCAGCGTCACCGCAGCGAGAAGCTACGCCCTGCGATCGCCAACCCGCCTGCAGAGCGCGGTAATTATGGGTACATCCTCCAGATGTTTGCCCTGTGGCGAACAACTGGAGAGGCCTATGTCCAGCAGTGGACTGTGATAGGCTGATGATAATGATGATGATGATCATGAAAAGCTGCTTGCTCGCTGCATGTGTATGACGCTATTACAATCCAACTCACACACACATGCAAAGTTTTTTTCAATAACTATCACCTGTCCGTTGCGCGCCACTACTTGAACTATGGAGGGTTTCTACCAGGCGACTCATCTTCATCATCATCATCAGCCTATTGCAGTCCACTGCTAGACATAGGCCTCTCCAGTTGTTCACCACTTCGGGCAAACATCTGGAGGATATACCCATAATCGCCACGCTGGGCAGGCGGGTTGGCGATCGCAGGGCGTAGCTTCTCGCTCCGGTGACGCTGCTGCCCGACATCGGCCTGTGGTATTTAGCTACGCCTTTATTTGTGATGGTTATACCGCCACCAGTCGGTTGCCAGCGCTTTGTTTGTTATTCAGCAGGATGCACCACGGGCAGGTGAGGTTGGCTTGGAGGGAAAAGATGATAGGGCGCTCTGATAGTGGTATATCAGTTACTATGTTTTAGTTGGAACATGTGTGATTTTATTTTAGATATGAGTTTATCTTTGACTAGATAAAAGAAGAAATTTGATTTTGAGGACGATACTTTATATTATAACTGTCAGTGTAACTTTGAAGTTTAATAAGTATCTCTTGTTCTCGCTAATGAAGTATTTTTTACCTAGATATGTTTCTATGGGAGATGCAACCTAAAAATAAAAGAATCTCATGAGAAGATAGTGAGATAGCTGCCCACGTTAGGGGTAACGCGAGACGAGCTCGGCAAATGCAACCAATTTGTATATTAAAGGAAAAGCCACCATTCACTGCGCCCAATGCGTTTGCTCCCGAACGGGAAGCGCGAACAAAACTGAAAATTATGTCCGAACTTTAAATGCAATGTTGGTATTTTGGCGAGATTTCAAACTGCATGTAGGTGCTGAGTGGTTACATTTTAACGTTATTATGTAACGATATGATAAGCCACTCTGTACGATGCGATGTTTTTATTATTTAACTAGCCACCCGCCCATGTTTCGTTTCGGATATCCGCCGCTAAAATCAGTGTGCCTCTACTATATTATACATGCATTATAATTTAAAGATCTAAGCAAAAGCATACATATAATAATATAGATAAAAGCAACTTTATGTTTTACTATTTAGTTATAAGTGATGGTGATATACATCATAGAAGTCAAGAAAAGGAATATTTTCTTCCCGTGGGTATCGTAAGAGTCAATAAGGATTTTTCTAAGACCTCAGCGGTGTTTACCGTCGCAGGAGACCAATAAGGGGCGGTAGTAGGGGTTACCCGCCTGGCTGGCAACCGTACACTAGGCGAAACACCTGTGAAGTAGCGAACACCTGTTCACACAAACACACACACCCGCTTCTTAAAAACACCCGTCCATTTCGCAACAAAGAACCATTATTTTAACAATAACCGTTGCACCGCACGGCAGAACCGACGTTACCTATGAATATTGTTGAATTTTTCTAAAACGAAACGAACCATTTAGCTCTGGGCGCGGCTATCGCAAAAACATCGAATATATCGTCGTCCCAATCGTAACGACCGGCAAAAAAGCGCTGAGCGCTGACTGATGGCGCCCGTTAGCGCTGGCCGGCGTATTGCGCCGCTGATTTATCGCGCCTGTGATGGAACTGTGGCGGGATCATGCTATTATGTCGAATGTAATGCTTTAACATACGATTGTCAGCTCCTACACTATGTAGCCATGTGGCAATGGTGAGCTACGGTGAAAGACACTGGGTACTAACGCAAAGCGCCTTTCTAAGCCACTGTTTAAAGCGCTGAGCGCTGACTGATGGCGCCCGGTAGCGCTGGCCGGCGTATTGCGCCGCTGATTTATCGCGCCTGTGATGGAACTGTGGCGGGATCATACTGTTATGTCGAATGTAATGCTTTAACATACTATTGTTAGCTCCTAGATTATATGTAGCCATGTGGCAATGGTGAGCTACGGTGAAAGACACTGAGTACTAACGCAAAGCGCCTTTCTAAGCCACTGTTTAAAGCGCTGAGCGCTGACTGATAGCCCCCGTAGCGTTGGTCGCTTCTGATGGAACTTTGACGGGATCATACTGTTTTGTCGAACGTAATGCTCTAACATAATATAATTAGCCTATAGGTTGCATACAGTCACTTGACAATCGTTTGGTTGAGGGCTACGACGAAAGACATTGAGTACTGATGCCTTTAAAGCTACTGTGATATACGATGGGCGCTGCCTGATGGCGCCCGGTAGCGCTGGCCGCTGATATCACGCGTCTGTGTGTTCCATGTGGCGGATACATACTGTTACGTCGAATATGATGCACTGCTTACTATGAAATTTAAAAAGTGTGGGCCGCCCTCCTGCGAGGTTAAGTCGCAGGATTGTACTGGATGCGGGCAGCTTGTAACTAACCGTTGTAAAAATCTTTGCTGCTGACTATGATGATGATTGATTCATGTGGAAATAGTCTATAAATTGAGCACACTATGACATGATTGTGCCAATAGCGTACAGCTAGCGGCTAACAGACGCGGCAGCTCCCGGCGCGTGTGTCGGCGCGTCAGCGGCACGCGCACTCGATTACGAGCACACCGCATTGTAGCGCCGCACGTGGAGCGGGAGTGGGGCGATGCGGCAACTTAGCTGCGTGCTGGACGCTAGGGACCTGCGCGTGTGGTGAGCCTGGCGGCGCAAGACGCGTCTTGATCAAGATTTGTATGAAGCTGTTCTCAAAGAAAGCGGCGCGCGGGCAGACTAGCGCTGGCCGCTGTATGCTAAGCTAGCGTCCAGCGCTGCCTTAAGGTCCTTGGACTCAATACGCACTTTTCACAATTATATGCAGTAACGCACACGACGCGCAAAAATCTGTCGCGGATATTACACAGACTCAACGCACACGACGCACATCTTCAATCATTCTGTCGGCAGACCTAGACGCTCTTTATAAATGTCTCAGACGCAGACTCTATCGCACAAAAAGTGTGCCGTCTGCGCTGCACCTTATGCAAAATTGAAGATAGTATTTTTTATGGAAATGCAAAGTACCATTTTTATCAGCCTGTAAAAGTCCACTGCTGGACATATGCCTCCCCTAAGACAATTGCCATTTGGGGGGAGTCACGCATCGCATTCACCTATTTAAACGATTCCCACAATTTACCACTGTATTTTGCCGCGTCCATAATGTTAGCCCACCTTATTCCCTCCACGGCATTGCAGGCAATCGCTCCCGGAGTGTCGCAGGATCCCGCGGGCGAGGTGCACTCGCTAACTATCGAAAGAACTTACATGCTAACAAAGCGGTGTGCAGTCAAAACTTAACTAATTAAGTTAGGGAAATGGCGTGGTTTTGGAAAGCGAAATGGTACACAATATGTTGATGATACGATAAATTTTTGGCTGTCCTGGTGTTGCGGTCAAAAGTTAATTTTTATTCGTATAGACTTGAGATCAACTTACAAGTCGTCAAACTGTTTTTTTTAATTACTTTAGCTTGAGATTCGGAATGTAGCTTCTATCGAAAAGAAATGGCAAGAAACTCGACAGTTACTCATTTCAGTAGCAATTTTTCTTACTCATATTTACATCATCAACAGCAGCGTCACCGGAGCCAGAAGCTATGCCCTGCGATCGCCAACCCGCCTGCCCAGCGTGGCGATTATGGTATCCTCCAGATGTTTGCCCTAAGTGGCGAACTATTGGAGAGGCCTATGTCCAGCGGTGAA
This sequence comes from Conogethes punctiferalis, assembly GCA_031163375.1. Lineage (NCBI taxonomy): Eukaryota > Metazoa > Arthropoda > Insecta > Lepidoptera > Crambidae > Conogethes > Conogethes punctiferalis. The sequence goes on along the minus strand of CM062090.1, from coordinate 432,879 downwards.
CTGCAATAGGCTGATGATGATGATGATGATGTTTACATCGTTAGTCATTATAACAACAACATTTAGGTTTTTAGGTGTCCATACCTCAGAAGGTATGAAGCTGAAATGCATATAGATCCACCGGGTATTTACATACAAATCTCTGTTAAATGTTTCTTATTCCACTTTCACATTAAGCCAAATTGTGTACGACAAAAAAGACAATAAAACAGATCAACCCTAAAAAGCCACTGAAAACAAACACTTTAAAAATGCAAGCCGTCAACATGACAAGCCGTCAGAATACGTCATAGCGGACAAGATGTCCGCCCCCGGGCCGGTACGCAATTATGCACCCCTGTGCAGTCAGCTACGGTACCGGCTCGGTGTTCAAGGCACTAGAAACAATTTCCGTGAAATTGTATGAAGCGTTCACGGCTACTATTATAATTTTATTTCTTTTTCTGCTCAGCATTTAGAGTCAGCAACGCACGAATGATATAGGTGTTGCAGACGTCCATGGGCTGCGGTAACCGCTTAGCATCGGGACATAGACTTGAATGCCACCTTAGTGGTATGAAAAAATGCATATATGCGTCCACTGCTATACATTAACCTCTTTCCTGAGCCCCCACTCTAAAAATTTAAATTAAATTACATCTATAATATAAAAATGAATCGCAAAATGTGTTGGTAAGCGCATAACTCAACAACGCCTGGACCAATTTGGCCAATTCTTTTTTTAAATGTTCGTTGAAGTCCAGGGATGGTTCTTAGGGCGAGAAAAAATCGAATAATTGCAACGAGAAACCGCGGGTAACATCGCAGGGCGCAGCTAGTATTGTATAATAAGTGAGTAATTGAATTGACTTTTTGTCGTTAAACGTTCCGTTTCGTGTTTGGAACCTCCTTTAGTATGAACTAGAGGAGGTTGCTACGAAACGAAACGTTAATGATATAAAAGTGCCAACTTTTTACAATCACTGTTTGGATTATTTTACTGTGTAATAGAGAACGACCGAAATTTTGTTCTTTCTAATACTAAAAAAAAGGTTTAGCCTTTTCCCATTGAGTGGGAGTCTCGAATCAAAACACCATACGCCCCATAGATAGTCGGTGCAATTATGCACCCTCGCTGCGATCCAGCTTTGATCGCCGCGGCTCGTTCGGCATTCAAGTACCTACCTGCTGGCCCTAGAAAAATGATATGGAAATTATTGCGCCGTCAAAGAAGGCATGCTTGCACTTTATAGATAATATCTATTCGGGTGTAACGACCTCTGCTTTGAGTTTGCTTATGGTTTGCTGCTCAATAAACTTAGGGGATGAAGGTTATTTAAATTGTGAAAGGGCTGGATATAAATAAATAACCCAAGACATGCCACGCTGGGCCACACATCGCCATCTAGCTCCAAACTAAGCCGAAGCTTGTACTATGGGAGCTAGACAACTGATAGTGCTGGATGCGAGAGGCCCGGGACCGAAGTGGCGAGTATTGGGAGAGGCCTATGTCCAGCAGTGGACTGATGTGGGCTGATGATGATGATGATAATTTTCATAACAAATAAGCAAACCAGAAATATTGGACAAGTATTTATTTATTTATTTAATCTTTATTGCACAGTAAAGTAGTGTACAAAAGGCGGACTTAATGCCACATAGGCATTCTCTACCAGTCAACCATTGGGCTAAGCAGAAACTAGCAATAGGGTAGTGTGCCAAAAAAGTTTGTTTGAAAAACAAAATTTAACAAGTAGGGGCGTCCCGGTGGCACATTTAGAAATAAACTTGCCTTCTTTACTAAACCTCGTGGCTTTCTCCACCCCAGTTCAAGTCAAAGACCAACTTCTTCAGTAAGTCTCAAATAACTTAAGAGTTATTTCAAAATTAGCAACACATTAATCAGTCTAACATCCGGTACATAAGCACGCTGAACGCGAACGGTGATTGGCGCAGCGATTCCTTTGAAGGCGCCGCCGCGGCGAGATCAAAGGCGGGCGCTGATTACGCGCCAAACAACTATCTCGATACTGGGAAACTTTCAGGAATTCCTTTTTTTTATCAATTTGCCGGTGGATCTCTTGAAATTGATTTTAGGTTCAAAGAGGATAGGAATGTTTGCAGGCTGGAAATATTACGGTTTATGGATTAAGTCGAGTTAAATTATTTCATTTTATCACAGAAAGTTTTTATCGTCAGAAGTTTAATCATCTCCATATCTCAGTCTACTGCTGGACTGGGCCTCTCCAGTTGTTCGCCACTTTGGGCAAACATATGGAGGTTTTTCCCGATCGCCAACCCGCCACGCTGGGCAGGCGAGTTGGCGATCGTAGGGCATAGCTTCTCGCTCCGGTGACGTTGCTGCCCGTCACCAGCGTGTGGTATTTAGCCACACCTTCAATCGCGATCGCCAGAAGTTTAACTTTAGAAAATACGAAGGAGCGAATCAAAACTTACTTCATATCAAGTAGATACATTTGTACTTAAAATGGCTGTGATGTAAATTTATTTCGACAATGATGAATTTCCAGAGAAACATTCATCCCCTTTTTCTTCTACTAACGAGGAACTTTTGGTGAAAGTCCGACTCGCACTTGGCTGGTTTAGGTACGCTTTCGTAGGTACTAAATGAATCCACGCATTGATAACAAGACAAAAACGATACAATAACAAATAGAAGCCAACAATTAAATCAAATAACCAACAGTTGCCGGCACTTACCTCGCGAAACTCATCGAGGCCCAACGGCACTCACAAAGAGTGCAGCGCCTCAATAATCGATTCCTAATCGATTTACACGATTACCGCGATCCGATTGTGTGCCAGCGCCGACCCAAAATGGACTCTTCGCCGTACACAATTGGGTTGTTTCTTTTGAGAGGTGAAGTGCACGGTATTGGCCATTCGTGAAGTTGTAAGGATTTCAGCATTGGCCGATTCTGGAGGCGGGCCAAGGGCACAGTGCAGTTAAGCGGAATAGAGAGACGTGTAAAATGGTTAACTGTCGAGTTTCTGTAGTGTTTTACAAAAACACTTAAGCAATATTCTTACGTTTGACGATCGGGTAGGGTCCTCGCACAGTATTGGACTGGGAGTTTTTTTAATATGTATTTGCTTACAAAAAAGTGTCCAAGTAATTAGCTTAACAATTGTCTAGTACTCATACTACAAGATTTTAATATTTGTTGCATAATAGAAATATGTTAGGAAAGGCAGACTTTCCAGTCAAACATTGCTCTAAGCTGATTTACTAGGAGCTTTCTGGATGCTTTCGGCTTAAAGGAAGTCGCTGACAAAAATGGCTAGATACTTGTGGAATACAACCAGGTTTGGAAAATATATAATGGCGATTGATTGCAATCAACGTGAACTTGATCTTGGTTTATAGATACATAGATATATTCTTTATTGCACACCCTAAAATTTAATTAAAACTAGGTATATTAGTCATTCGTTGTAGGTACAATTTAGGCATTCGCATCTCTTTCAGGCAACCTTGGGGATAAACCTTCCTCGATATAAGCTTGATGTAAGTTGGAAGCGGGATGTAAGGGAGCGACCCATCGTCTTTTCGCTCCAAGCCAACCTCACCTGCACGTGGTGCATCCTGCCGAATAACAAACGAGGCGCTGGCAACCGACTGGTGGCGGTATAACCATCACAATTGAAGGCGTAGCTAAATACCACAGACCGATGACGGGCAGCAGCGTCACCGGAGCGAGAAGCTACGCCCTGCGATCGCCAACTGGCCTGCCCAGCGTAGTGATTATGGGTATATCCTCCAGATGTTTGAACTAAGTGGCGAACAACTGGAGAGGCCTACGTCCAGCAATGGACTGCAATAGGCTGATGATGATGATATAAGCTGAAATAAAATAAAAACTTGCAATTCTGTCTTACCGTTACCTCCCGTATTGTATTGTGGGCGCAAGTCTAAACGCGTTTTGCCCAATTGAGATTTACCGCTGCGATGGAATCCGGCCAGTTCCGCCGTCGCATTGACTCCGGAGTGCTCGGTTTTTTACTTATTAAGCGCTTGATTGGATTTTTGTTCGTTACCTAACGTTTTCTGAACGCAGCTAGTGGAATTCTGGGAATAGTCAGAATCAAAGTCTTTGTTTGCTGAGAATTGGTACGAAGTTTGTTGATGTGTAATTGTGTTTCTGTTCCCATTGAGCTATTTTGTTGGTTACAAGTGACCACAGATCTCATTTTCGGATTCGGGGAAAAATTTAAATAGAGTTTTGGTTTAGGCGATGTTCGAGAAATTACTCTTCACTCAAAGACCAATTTGGACTTAAACTAAGATTTTCTTTCTATTGAAGTGCAGTGGACTGACATAGGCTGATGATGATGATGGCCCATAGATCACCGCCACTGAGGTCATATAATATTGTAAGACGTAATAACTAAACGCAATACTGGAGCTTACCGTGGTATCTGTAATATGGTTCCTTACTAAATGCATTGAAACGTATCTAGATAGGATAGCGATCATATGTTTACCTTGCTACATTTCTGTAGATAAATAATTATTGACATTTCAAAAGCGGTCTTCTGATTTTTGCCACATCACAATCTGAATAAACAAATAAAATTTGCTTAACTTTGCCAGCCCCATCTTCTTCTACCCACCTAACCATCCCCACTTCTAACGTGATGCCATCTGCAAGCCGAGCCCGCAATATTACCGACGCCCGCTCGCGTGACGAATCGTGACTGACGCGTGACGTGACGAGATCGCGCCGACCCCACCTACGTCACGTCACTCCGGCTATATTAAATTCTGGGCGTAGGGAAATCCCGCGGAGATCTCTTGATCCGGTTTTGAGGGTTGAATGCACCGATTGTAACAAGCGGTTCGAATTCGGATTGGAAGTTTGTTTAGATAGATTGTTCTTGTTCTCCATTGCGCACCGAAATAACTTATTTAGTTAGGAGGCATGTACATATTTTTCATCATCATCGTCAGCATATTGCACTCCACTGCTGGACATAGGCTCATACTGCTGGAACACTGCTATACAGTCTGTGTTCGCCACTTTAGGCAAAATTCTTTCGCCATTTTAAGCCTTACCCATAATAACCACGCTGCCGCGCTGGGCAAATATTATCATCTATCGCTAAAAGATCTCTTCCACAAAACCTTTGGGGAGATAATAAAATCTGTGCCGCTTCATTCAATAGATTTAGAATAAGTAGTAAATAAGTAGACAGATATTTCTTTTGCCGAAAAATAAAACATTTACAGGAAAGAGTAAGTATTACCGAGATTATGTGCATTAAATATTTTCATTGCAGTAAGGTTTTATATTCTTTTAAAATTAAAATTAGGTATACGTAATAATTCCTTCAACTTACTATATACGTAAAATGTACTGCAAGAAAAATTTAATCAAATTAAAAGTTAATGGTTCACTACGAAGTCAACCAGATTTTGTCCTTCAGAGAATCCTCCACTTTTGTAGAGCAGTGGAGATATCCGCATACTAAAATATTATCATTAGTTAAAGTTACAACAACCGAAACTGGTCAGGAAATCAATTTGTGAACGAAACCAAAGAGGGCAGGCATCCGCGAAGTTTGATTGGCGCAGGCCCGGTCCCATTTTGCTGATTGAAACTTCGGATTCACACCCAAATCTTATTTATATCAATTAATTTTTGAGCCAATTTGTTTGTTGAGACAAGCGAACTGAATAAACGTTTAAGTGTGACGGAAACAATCCGTTTGAAAGCGATTTGATTGTTGTTTTTTTAATTGTGTTTTGTTTTTAACCGACTTCAAAAAAAAGGAGGTTCTCAGTTCGATTGTTTGTATGTATGTATGTTTGTCCGCGATTATCTCGCGTTTGGCTAAAGCTATTTGGATGCGGTTTTCAGAAAAGTATTTGTTACATTCAGGTATTAGTACTTTAACCGACAAAAAAAGGAGGTTCTGAGTTTGAAGTCAAGTTAATTTGATATTGCTGTCCTGTGAGACTAGTGGTTGCCGCATAAAAGCCAAGAGGTGATGGCTTCATAGACTGACTTCACTATACAAATAAATATTATAGCTGCTTTTTATCTGCATTCAAGTAAAACCTTTTTTTACTTATTTACTTTTCTTTTTCTATATTCATGGAAAGGTTCAAAATGAGGTAATCTTGAATAATGTGATACCTCAGATCTTTTTTTATGCGAGAGGTGGCAGACGAGCTAGTGTGATGCCTGATGGTAAGCGGTCGACACCGCCCATGGACATTTACAACTCTAATCGAGTTTAGAGTCGCTGCCGGCCTTATAAATATGAATAGGTACGCTCGTTTCTTGAAGGAAAATATGTTAGTTTTCCGGAAAGTGTGAGGCATAGAAAATAATTTTCTTATTGGTCTACAAAACAAAAGGGATGCAAGGGAGCAACCCATCATCTTTTCGCTCCAAGTCAACCTCACCTGCCCGTGGTGCATCCTGCCGAATAACGAACGAGGCGCTGGCAACCGACTGGTGGCGGTATAAACATCACAATTGAAGGCGTAGCTAAATACCACAGTCCGATGACGGGCAGCAGCGTCACCGGAGCGAGAAGCTATGCCCTGCGATCGCCAACCCGCCTGCCCAGCGTGGCGATTATTATAGGTATATCCTCCAGATGTTGGCCCTAAGTGGCGATCAACTGGAGAGGCCTATGTCCAGCAGTGGACTGCTATAATAGGCCGATGTCTACAAAAAAGATTCAGCGACGTCCACTGCATAGTTAAATTTTACTCGACGTTTTCATAATATACCTCATACTACTTAATCCAATGATGAATCACATTAATAATATCGTCCTACATTCAAAGTGTAGTTATGACTAGGTATCTGTAGTGATATCCTAGTTCGTGCGTCTCACACGAATGGTTGATGATAGCAAACATAATGCAAAACATTTTTCTTCCCCCCGCCCGATCACTAACGTTCTCGATAGCTGATGTGACCATCAGTTAATAATAACATTTAAATTTAAATGAACCAGAGAATAAAAGTAAAGTTTAGTGGTAGGTACTGTGTGTGATTATCAGAAGACATGAGATATTTTGTTGTGGCAGGCCTAAGTATAGCTAATCGTAAGTGAGCATTTCTGCTCATAGACACCGCAACACCAGGGGCTAGCTCAGGCTAGGCTCGCTCTGTGAAGGTCCCTAATTAGTATCCATTAGGAAAAGTCGCAGTTGGAAGCTGAGCCAAAGGACCGGTACAGAAAATTGCGGGGGAAAAGTTCCGTGGTAGACTTCCAACTATCAAGATGATAAGGATGAAATATTAAATTGGTACGAGATGTACGATGACGAAAATTATCAGCAGGATTGAACAATTCTTTCGAACATTCACCATGGTACAAACAGTAAATAACATCCTTGTTTAAAGATAATGGGTCTTAGCTTAGGTCGTAGCTAGTTTCTAAATTTTTAATAAATATTGCAATACAAAAACAAAATTGGCGATTGAAAAAGAGTAACCACCGAGTTTCTTGTTTCTTGTTCTTCTAGGTAGAGTAACTAGGTAGATCTACTTCCCAACACAATATTCACGCAGACATTCAAAGGCACTGCAAAACCAACATTTTTTTTATTTTATAGCATGGTCGCCCTACTAATGCCCCACTTTCGCCATTCAATCCACCATTTTTACGTTAAAAGCTGAACGCACCGCGACACGGCCGGGGCGAGCCGTCAATGATAAATTACGACAATCTTTCAGCTGTCATGCTGCATCCTATCTGTACTGTGCCACAGAGCAGCAACCTTTGAAACGAGAATCCCTACTAACCTTACAGTAGCACACTTTTTGTAAGACACGTCAACTTTCATGTGGTTTGTGTACTATCGAATGGCCGTGCTATGGAATTTATGACAATGCAATTTGGACTTTGTTTATTTCTAAACACGAGATATTTTCTTTTGTTTGTGAGATTTAACAATGTTTTACACATAGCAACTGTTAGATAGCGCGGAAAATGTATCAAAATAAATTACTGATAAGAAACCGTTCGTCATCGCTACTATGATTTCTTTTGATTAGATAGACGTAGCTATTTGATATGTATTTTTTTCGAGATAATGTTAATTAAACCTAGGGATTATTTGATTAATTATGTACATAGAAAAGTTGTTTACTTTTGTTAAAAATAAAATGTGAACAAGTTTCTATCTGATTATAAACGTAGCCTTGTCACTATGTATCTTCAGAATAGCACACTTCCTTTACCTGAAGGTTGTCTGGAAGAGATCGCTTACTAGCGATAAGACCGCCTAAATTGTACCACTTGTTGTCTGTAATACCTTGTCTTTAAATGTTTGTATTTTGTGCAATAAAGAATATCTATCTATCTATCTATGTATTTATTAAAAAGGTTTTACCGTGTACCTTATTTTTGAGGTCCATATTTTCACTATAGATGGATTAGATATATTCTTTATTGCACAATACAATTGACATAAAACAAGGTATGATACACGTTTGTAGTTTTATAAAGTTATAGCGATCTCTTCCAGGCCACCTTAGGATAGAGGATAGTCAAAAAGAAACGGACCGTACCACCATACTTCGTAATAAGTAAAAAAATCCACCAATATAGGAGTACTATGTAACTCTATTGGTGGATTTCACTCGCTCATCGCTCCGCTCATATAGTTAACCAGCCTAAAGAGTGATCTGACTAAATTAATTCGATTTCCAACGTCAACTGTGTTGTCGAAACTCATCAAAACCGCAAATAATACGTAAATACAAAACTATACAAGCGATACCGATTTTAATTTGCACCATTTAGTTTCGTTAGGAGAATCCAAAGCGCGTTTAAAATGTTCAATTGGTACCGGGAGTGGACAATGAGCGGTTTAATTATAAACCGATGGTGGTCCGGTTTTGTCTATGCTGAAAGTGCGTTTTCATTTAAATACGCAGAATTACATTAATCCATTTAGACGGTTGATTGCACTGGATTGCGAGGTGATGAGGTATTAAATGTAATAACTATTTAAATTGTGCCGAGTAAGGTCATACGCCGAATGGCAATGCCAAATCATAAGACTCCCCTGATCGAATTTCGGTCATAGTAGCTACTCTCCATGGAGATAAAGGACCAAGTATTAAGTGAGCGCGTAAACACAGGTAACTAACCAGTTACTTGCCCGTTGTCACAGCGACTTGGGCTTCTCTTGCGCTTACTATCAGGCGTAGGGAAGCCATTATGTCGAGCCAATATAAAAAGAAAATATAAGAAATATTTTATGAATAAAAACTTATCATCGTGCATCGAAGTTTTATAAAAATCTACGCAAGTTTTGGTCTCCGTCCTTAGCATTTCCCTCTACACCCCCATATAATACGTCTATACAGAACAAGATTGAATAACCCAAGCTTTACCCGATTTTTTCATGGTTCGCTTCACAGGCGCTTCAATCGAGTTAAAAATCGCTTTTAAAACGCAGAGAGATTTGGAAATTCAGTCGCTCCGACTAATTTAGTCGCTTCACGGTTCATTTTCGTGCTCGAAAATACGTTATTGCATGAAGATGCAGCTGTTGGTATTACGGTCTGAGGCTTTATCGTACCTTCATTGTAGTTGTCGTTGCTATGTCTGCGTTAATAACAATAATACTCGTGACGAAACTTTGGCTACAGGTCTCTATGGAGGCTGAGTACGTACGCAGAGATATTATCATAGAATACGTAAGTAAACACAGGTTAGTTTGACCGAGACGCTTTCCGTAAGGCGATGTCTGCGCGCCTATTTTGCATGTGCGATAGTTAACTGTTAGCAAACACTGGTTCTTAAGACAAGTGAACTCTGTGTGCCTACATAATCCCGTGAGACGATAGTTCGGCATGTTCTGAGAGAGATCAGATGCACGACCAAAGGCTTAACGTGCTTAGCGATGCGCAGAAGTGTATCATCTACGACTTCCTGCCTTCGGGTTCCGAGATCTACTGAGGAATCCCTAGTTCCTTGGCAGAATAACTCGGAGTTATTCTCCTTCTCATCCCTTTTTTCGCTTACTTCTTCCCACGCATTGTTACAAATTCTCTTTATATTTTTATTTATTCTTTATTCAACAAACAATTGGAAGTTATATCATATGGAATTAGTCGGCATCCATTTAAACCCGTTGTTCACAAGAAGTTTGAGAAAAGATCACTTAAAGTATCATGCAGGTACCACTATATCATCGATATAAACAAAATCTGATAATAGCTAAACAACAGCTTAAGTTCCCCTAAGCAGTGCATCGGGGCGCGCCACGACACGCAAATTGCGTTACGGCGCGGCCGGGACGCAAAAATGATCGCGTCAGCTGCACGCCGACAGACGGATATTGGATGCGGGACCGACGGACGGACGCTCTGCACTAGTGGAGCAAGTGGCGAGACGGAGCGGTGTGCCAGTGCAGTACTGCAGCGATGAGCGCGTCAGCTGCACGCCGACAGACGGATATTGGATGCGGGACCGACGGACGGACGCTCTGCACTAGTGGAGCAAGTGGCGAGACGGAGCGGTGTGCCAGTGCAGTACTGCAGCGATGAGCGCGTCAGCTGCACGCCGACAGACGGATATTGGATGCGGGACCGACGGACGGACGCTCTGCACTAGTGGAGCAAGTGGCGAGACGGAGCGGTGTGCCAGTGCAGTACTGCAGCGATGAGCGCGTCAGCTGCACGCCGACAGACGGATATTGGATGCGGGACCGACGGACGGACGCTCTGCACCAGTGGAGCAAGTCAGAGCGGGTAATAAATAAATAAATATCAGACAACATCACATACATTGCTCCGATCCCAAAGTAAGTAGCTTAAGCACTTGGTGTTATGGATATCAGAACAACGAAGGTACCACAAATAAATACTTAAATACAAATATAAACACCCAGACACGGAACAAACACAAGTGTTCATCACACGAATGTTTGTCCCGGGTGGGAATCGAACCCACGACCCTTGGTTCAGAAGGCAGAGGTCACTACCAATTGAGCCACGGAGCCAGTCATCATGCACTACTAGCTAGGTACTAGCGTAATGGTCATTTGGAGCGCAAAAAATTTAGATGAATAGATTTATTTATGGACTTACTTAGTGGGTAATCCATTAGGCAGGTCCAAATTAGAGATAGGCAATCGACGAAGCACCGTTGGAGAAACTGCACAACATCAGCATCCAAAATTCCACGAAAGTGTTCTTCTTCTTCTCGAATTATTTGGGGCAACTTTCCCTCAAAAAGAAGTCCAGAACCAGGCGATCTGGTTGTCGCTTTAGGCCACTAGGACTCTTGACCACTCACCTTCGGCCGGCGACACTTAACGGGGAACCTTTACAGACATTCGTACCACATTTCACATATAATACACATTATGCTTGTTTACGCTTCCGAAATCTGATATGCTCATTCTAACTGAGTCATCAGAGTGAAACCACCACCATCGCTTAGCTTACACCAGACGCGGTATACTGACGATTATTTATTGGATCTGACAAAACTGACAGCCGCGCACTCGCTCACGGAAAAGGATTGTCTTGCCGTCGCCAAACATCCATTACGCGCGGCCGCTGAAATCCGTTCCGATCACAAAAACGCCGGCCGGTACATGTTGCCGGTTAAATGCGACGTGACAAGGCGTCTGGTCTCTCTGTTAAGTTAATAATGTCAGTTTTATTTCATTTTATATGTAACGGGACGGGGATTGATTTTGAAAGGCTCATGTGTCGATCCTTGATGGGTTATAGTACCGCAACTATGGTTGCTTTTAATTTCTGATGGCAAACGCAAGAGAAGCTTAGGATGCTGTTGTAATAGACAAGTAGCCAAATCCACCCAGTTGCCTGCTATCTCATCAGTTCATCATCAGTTCTGTTGCCATTCAGTAACGTAGTTAACAGCCTAATTGGTAACCATAGCCCCATGCGCTGTGAAACTGTTTAACGGATTCTTTGTTCCCCGAGAGATGTTATGCTGCTTGATCCAAAGGTTAACTGGTAGGTAGAGAATGCTCCTAGCATTAAGTTCGCCTTTTGTACCATTTTGTGCAATAAAGTTTAAAATAAATAAATAAATTATGATCTTCAGGTTCTCACGGCGTGAGTGAACCGTTAAATAAAAGGAAAACAAAAAATAAATAAAAGGAAGCAAGTTACCGACACTCTTTTGCCAGACTGCGTCAAAAAAGTTTCTGATTGAATCAAGTTAATTCCATATTCAATATACTATGTATTCGAACGTTTATATGTGAGTGATTTAATACCGACTTGGCAAAACAGAGGGTAATTAAAAGCGACTTAGCCGAACCCGGCTTGTTTGTTTAAATCAGCCGCAACTAAATAAAAACTCTATACAGACTTATGTCCGGATTAAAAGGTAGTCGCGGGGCCTGGGTGCTATCTGTTTGTTCTTTCAATAAAATATCCGAACATACTTAAGTTCGTATATCCGTTTGTTTATTTTCCACCGCCACGCCACATATATTTGTTTCCAACCTAGGACAAATATTCATGTGATGAATATTGTATTTAAATAAGTATAGGTACAATATATTTATGATATACTCATCGATTCCTATTTTTATAATACTAGTCCTCAAGATACATACTTCAAAATTGGGTCAATGTCTCATTGACTTGATTGGCTTGATGGCTCATTTGGTAGTGACCTCTGCCCTCTGAGCTAAGGGTCGTGGGTTCCATTATGTCGAGCTACTATAAAAAAATTGACTAACATCAATTTTGATACCACCCGATCGGTATGCATTGTGGCCGACAACATAGTCCAATGTGGTCCGAGTTTGCACCCGTCCCCTCGACCGGGCGGGGCCGCTGCATGACAAATGGCGCTCTACAGGGTGCTCCGTTATAATTCGTTTTTAACCGCCGCACGTCAGCGCGCCACCACCACCGATACCTATTATAGAATAGCTTTATAGAGGGTGGTCTTTTCATTGCTGTGGCCTGTTGTCTATTTGCCAGTGACCTTGTCTTCTGAATCAATCAGCTTGGGTTTGAATTTCAGCCATTTTTATGATAAGGTCTTATAAGATTTTAAACTTTCGCGTTTCATTACAAACACATCAGCATGTCCCCATGTATGCTTCATCATAATCAAAGTATTGCAGTCCACTGCTGGACATAAGCCTCTCCAGTTGTTCGCCACTTAGGGCAAACCTTTGGAGGATATACCCATAATCGCAACGCTGGTCAGGCGGGTTGGCGATCGCGGGGCGTGGCTTCTCGCTCCAGTGACGCTGCTGCCCGACATCGTTGATGGTATTTAGCTTCACCTTCAGTTGTAATGGCCACCAGTCGGTAGCCAGAGTCTGTTATTCAGCAGGATGCACCAAGTGCAGGTGAGGGTGACTTGGAGCAAAACTGATGGATCAATCCTTTACATCCTTTGAAGGGGACCTAAAAAGATCTTATCTGTCGGCAAGGCGGTGGCAACTTCTGGGTGATTGGTGTGGATACTTGCCCATTGTCAAAGTGATTTGGGTTTCTCTTTCGCTCTATCTAAGATTAGATATCTAAGATAAGATTAGATATCTAAGATTTATTAAATTAAAAATCGTAGCCGTAATTCTGATAAAAAAACCAAAGAAAGTAATTAATTGTAACGTATATTGAATTTCACAACAACACACCCTCTACATCGGTAAGGGCGGCTACAGACGTTGAGCAATGGCCGGCGATCACGCGATAGCTTCATTTGGCTCCGCGGGATGATGCCCGCCGAATGTCCGGGAAATAATCAAAATAATACACACTTTGATCCTTCAATGGGCGAGACGTGAGTGAAATGCTACACGGAACCGTCTGCCATCGCCGTGTTGGGTACTCCGAGAAATAGGAATGCAAGCTATGCATTTCTGTGTTACGAAGAAATATCTAGACATTTTAAAAGTAAAGTTTCTTCGGTAACTGTATTAAATGTTACGTTTATGAAATGGGTTTCATAGGTAAATAAGTATAGACGGTCCTTACAATAACAATCGAATCGAACGATTGTTCGATGGAAGGATTGTACATCATCATCATCGGCCTATTGCATTCCACTGCTGGACATAGGCCTCTCCAGTGGTTCGCCAGTTAGGGCAAACATCTGGAGGATATACATGGGTATATCCTCCAGAGATTATGGATTAGCGATTATGGAATCGCCACGCTGGGCAGGCGGGTTGGCGATCGCAGGGCGTAGCGTCTCGCTCCGGTGACGCTGCTGCCCGTCATCAATCTGTGGTATTTAGCTACGCCTTCAATTGTGGTAGATATACCGCCATCAGTTAGTTGCAGGCGCCCCGTTTGTTACTCGGCAGGATGCACCACGGGCAGGTGAGGTTGGCTTGAAGCGAAAAGATGATGAGCCGCTCCCTTACATCCCCTACTATCCTTAAAAGGAGTGTACAGTTTTGTGCTATCAATTCTATTAATTTCCCGTTTATACAAATTAAATTAATGAAGATCAACTTTGATGGATCCACAAGAGATTGTCTGACGTTCTTCTTACGACTGTACGACTCTTGGCTGACGTTCCCACATTAACAGTCTTCCTAAATCCGAGCTCATTCCGAGCCATAGGGCGTAACTTTTCAAAAACGCTAGTAGCAGCTGACGTTTAGGCAGCTGAGGCTGAGGCGTGCGTGGCTCACTCGTAAATAATTTAAACGGAGCAATTATGTATTCCCGCAGCGTGGCTAGGCCGTCGTCTGCATGACTTCACTGGAGATGTTCGGCCCTGTACAGTCACCATCGGACTATGTGTAGGAGAGAAATCTTACTGCAATCATCGTACAAAAGTTTCTTTGTGTGCATTAAAAAAATGATAACAAAAAATATACACTCAGAGAATACGCTTCGGCATTGCTCTGCCAATGAGCGCTCCGCCCTCGTCATTGTCTCACAGGACTTTGATCTGCCGCTACTCTTGCGGGTGACTGCGTAGAAGGAGACCTGTGCGACCGAGCGATTCTCGCACTCTGCTAGACAGAGACGGCAGAAAAAGAGCGTGGTACCTATACAACGTATCGTATGCCCTCTGAGCCTCTCCTTCGTGCCCTGAGCCAATCATCATCATCATCATCATCAGCCTATTACAGTCCACTGCTGGACATAGGCCTCTCCAGTTGTTCGCCACTTAGAGCAAACATCTGGAGGATATACCCATAATCGCCACGCTGGGTAGGCGGGTTGGCGATCGCAGGGCGTAGCTTCTTGCTCCGGGGACGCTGCTGCCCGTCACCGGTCTTTAGTATTTAGCTACGCCTTCAATTGAGATGGTTATACCGCCCAGTCGGTTGCCAGCGCCTCGTTTGTTATTCGGCAGGATGCACCACGGGCAGGTGAGGTTGGCTTGAAGCGAAAAGATGATAGGCCGCTCCCTTACATCCCTGAGCCAATCAATGGGGCGCAACGATGTGGTAAATGCTGCCACACAGTTGAGTGAAGTCCGCCCGGGGAGGACTTTAATGCACTTGGGGGTACTTGCCTTTCCTTATGCTTCGGCACTATACGAGTCCCTACTCATGGAGGATGTTGCTGCCCACTGGTGACAGAGGGAGATTCAGTGGGTAAACTCTCCCATTTTGGGAGGTGTGAGTCCCAAACACTACGCCACGACTCCCCCAGATTCGGCGCAAAGGTGTCTAATGCCCTATTTAAAAAAATGAAATAAAACAGGGTACGAAAATGCAAACTAGAGAGAGAGAAACTTAGCGGCAAAACACTACGAGTAAAAACACCTTCATCTTTAGGCTTGAAAACTATCAAACTGCACATAAAAACGTCACATAAAATATTACAATAGCACATCAAAAGGCATAGAGCTTAACCACTGTTTGTGGTAACCCGAAAGAAAATTTCTTTGCAAATATGAAATTCTTTGCGTTTAACCAATATTTGATGAAGGCTATCCTCTTTACACACGGCTAGTCTGCACAAACACCGCGGATAGGTTTGCTTAGGCTGGCGAATGTTAGCGGCATATCTGTATTTGGGACATAACAATATTCAATTCAATCGTGCATGATAAAAATAATACTTGGATTAGAATTATAATCATCGGCTCTTTGTTTGTCTGTTTTCGAACGTGTTGGCCTCCTCCAAATCTCTCCAGCGTACTTCTTGCTTCTTTCATTCAATTCGGTCCAGCTTTAGTTATTTCATCAAATGAAATCCTCATTCGTATAGGTTTTTAAAAAACTCTTATTACAAATAGTGAAACTATCACCGTTTCAGGAAACAGCATTCTACCGAGAAGAAACCGGCAAGAAACTCGTGCACTTAGTTAGGTTTTTAACCCATCTCATAGGGATGGTATCTAGCGTGACGATATTCCCTCGTATTCCAGTACTCCTGAATTGAATCTCCAGCTTATCGACCTATCAATCAAGATCATTAGTCTATTACAG
This sequence comes from Conogethes punctiferalis, assembly GCA_031163375.1. Lineage (NCBI taxonomy): Eukaryota > Metazoa > Arthropoda > Insecta > Lepidoptera > Crambidae > Conogethes > Conogethes punctiferalis. Next base: position 416,495 of record CM062090.1, on the reverse strand, counting down.
TCCACTGCTGGACATAAGCTTCTCCAGTTATTCGCCACTTAGGACAAAGATCTGGAGGATAGACCTATCAATAGATAACCGATTTGTGAAATTATTATTGGACAATGCTACAGTGATGATACTCTGCATCGGATGCACAATCTCAAGTACAATTGAGATTTCAGCGACCAACATAAAATATACTCAGTGGAACCCCAGTAAAGTGTTTACGCCTTTTGGGATCAGTCAATGTATAGCCAGCTGCTATTCTACGTGCCAGCAAGGCGGTGGCAACTGACAACTTTGGTAACCAAAGTTGGTCCATTCACTCAGCTACTTGGGCTTGGTTCACTAACAGACGAGGTGAAGCTATTCTTTGCCACTATATAAATAAGTCTTGCCAGTCCCAGCACACTCAACATAAAAGAAACTCAAGCATTATTTACGCTGCGCAAAGCCAAATGTTTCCGTAAGATTCTATTCTAGTTTTCACCGAAGCTTTTTACCTTATTATCTTTTCCAGTGTCGCGTAAATCCCGGCAGGTCCTGCGGCGCTGCGCGGGATAACGGTGCGGGACAACATGAAGTAGCCATGAGCTACGGGGCAGTTTTGGGGATAAACTGTCGGGCGAATTATTATGAAAGTTTGAAATAGCTTGTTTGAAAACATAAAAGATGGATTTAATTAAGTCCAGTATCAGAAATAAAAGCAAAGCTTAGCAAATCTGTTTACGCGTTCGGTTGTAATTTTTACAATTTGTAATTAAACACTTGACGGAATAATAACATAATATCTTTTGTTTGCCTTATTAATTTGTGTTCATTAACATGTCTGTTTGTAATGGTCTGGGTGTTTTCTATGTATAATATGTATTTTTTACAAAAAAAAATATCTAAGTAAGTTTATCAGTTGTCTAGTACCCATAGTACAAGCTTCGGCTTAGTTTGGGGCTAAGTGGCGCTGTGTGTCCCAGTGTGGCATGTCTTGGGTTATTTATTTAATTACCTAATTCATCGTAAAAAAAAGTCTCGTGCAAAAAAATAACTAAACCCCTCCGTCCGTTCACGTGTGGCCACCCCACCCACCCCATCCGTTCGCGGCCGGCTGATCAAAGACCGCTCATTGGGTTACCTGGCCGAAGACTGGCGGCAACTCGAGCGCATCGGCTCCGAACGATTGTATGTTTACACGGGTATAATTACATCATGCTGTGGGCACGGAAGCTTACGGTTACCGCAAGGGACCAAAATCCCTCAGTCGATAGGTAGTCTCGATCGACACACGGCCTGATTCGGCAATCATAATTGGGCAGATGACTATGTTAATTTTCCATGTTATTTGATAGCTTCCAGAAAGAACCAATTAAATCGGACTTATTTTCAAATCAAATCAAATCAAACATTTCTTTATTCATTTAGGCTTAAGAGAAGCACTTATAAATCGTCAATATTGAATATAGTAAATTAAACTACCACCGAATTCGGAATGCAGCTTCTATAGAGAAGAATCTTCTACTGACAAGAAACTCATAAGAGAAATCGCAACAAAATTATTTTGCAAAATGAGAGTTCATTTTTAGGGTTCCGTAGCCAAAATGGCAAAAACGGAACCCTTATAGTTTCGTCATGTCCGTCTGTCCGTCTGTCCGTCTGTCCGTCTGTCCGTCTGTCACAGCCGATTTACTCGGAAACTATAAGTACTACAGTGATGAAATTTGATAGGAATATGTGTTGTATGAACCGCTACAAAATTATGACACTAAATAGTAAAAAAAAGAATTGGGGGTGGGGCCCCCCATACATGTAACTGAGGGATGAAAATTTTTTTTTCGATGTACATACCCGTGTGGGGTATCAATGGAAAGGTCTTTTAAAATGATATAAAGTTTTCTAAAAAACATTTTTCTTAAAGTGAACGGTTTTTGAGATATCAGCTCTCAAAGTCGTAAAAAGTATGTCCCCCCCCCTCTATTTTTATAACTACGGGGTATAAAATTCTAAAAAAAATAGAGGTGATGCATGCTAATTAACTCTTTCAACGATTTTTGGTTTGATCAAAGTATCTCTTATAGTTTTTGAGATAGGTTGATTTAACTGTAATTTTGGTTAAGTTTATTATATTTGCTGCTACGGAACCCTTTGTGCGCGAGCCCGACTCGCACTTGGCCGGTTTTTGAATTTGAGATTTCAAATTGTGATATCTCGGGTTCTTTTTATATAAGCATCATCACGCCTATAATTGAAGGCATTGGCGAGCCGGTTCACTCTGCTTTGGAAGTGCTTTTTACGAAGAGTAACAATGACGAGGAATAATTACCCCTCTTTGCGATTGTTTTTAATATAACCTACTAACATAAACACCCAGACCGAAACAAGCAGAATGTTCATCACACGAATGTTTGTCCCGGTTGGGGATCGAACCCACGAACCTTGTTTCAAAAGGCTTGCATAAACCTCCTTTTCTTTTCTTAACAAAATGCTTAATTAGCTACAAGCTACTCGACCGAACTACGGCATCGTAGCACACGTAGTCGTGTATATTCGTAGCAGTGCTACGAATATTGTCACGATTTCAACGAATGATTGATGCTTTTGAACTAATCGAATATTTTTCGGCGATTATAATCTATCAATGACAAACCGATACATTATTATAAACATCGTTACTTATTGAATAGATCCATATCTAACTGGAATTTATTACGTGTACAACTTTCTGTGACGTGGGTGGCATTATATAGTAGTAGTTTATCCGTTGTCTAGTACCCAATAGTGCAAGATTCGGCTTCGCTTGGGATTAGATAGCGCTGTCTGACCTAGCGCGGCATATCTAGGGTTGTTTCATCATCATCATCATCAGCCGTGTCAGTCCACTGCTGGACATAGGCCTCTCCTAATGTTCTCCACCTAGGGTTGTTTATTTATTATTAACTAGCTGTGCCAGCGGCTTCGCACGCGTGGATATCGGGTTTCAAAAATAATGGACTTCCATAAAATACCTATCTATACCTATACCTAGTGCCTAAGTTTTAAGTTAGACCTCTAGCAATACATTGGTGAAAACCACATTCAATGCCATCCAGAAGTTTTCGCGTGATGCGCGATCAAACATACAGATAAAAATTTCGCCCGTTTTCCTAACACTTTCCATCACTGCTCTGCTCCTATTGATCGTAGCGTGATGAAAAGTATACTATAACCTGCCCAGAAGTATGAAGAATAATTGTACCAAGTTTTGTTAAAATCCATCCTGTAGTTTTTGTTTCTATAACGCACAGACAGACAAAAATTTTACTAATTGCATTTTTGGCAACAGTATCGATCACTAATCATCCCCTAATAGTTATTTTGAAAATATATTTAATGTACAGAATTGACAGAGTAGAGAGACAGATTTATTATAAGTATAAAGATAGAAGATAAATATAGAAGAAGATAGAATATAGATTATAATAAATCATCATTACTAATTATCACGACTTGTTTAACATTATTGAAAATGCTACTGATTTAGCTCGCTACCATTTCCAGCTCCCCTCTTCTGTAGTAAAACAACAAAGTATACCATATAGCCTATTAAAGCCACATTTCAAACGCAAGGGCTTTCATATTGTCTCGACTTCAATTACCTCACTTAACTAATAAAACGTTTTCTTTAAGCAAACAAGCCTGGTACCGGTCTACGTGAATAGTTTAGTTTGAAATTACTGGGCTTACATAGCGACGACGCGACGGTGAGTTATATGATGCGGAGATGACTAAATTGTTGGATAATTTTTTAAATGTAGATGAAAGTAGATATAATATTCTTTATTGGCTGGCTGGTGGCTCAATTGGTAGTGACCTCTGCCTTCTGAGCCAAGGGTTGTGGGTTCGATCCCCACACATTACAAACATTTGTGTGCATGAACATGTCTGTTTGTATTGGTCTGGGTGTTTTCTATGTATAATATGTATTTATTTACAAAATAAAAATGTATCTAAGTATGTTTATCAGTTGTCTAGTACCCATAGTACAAGCTTCGGCTTAGTTTGGGGCTAGATGGCTCTGTTTAGCCCAGTGTGGCATGTCTTGGGTTATTTATTTATTTATTGCACAAAAAATATAACATGTACTGGAAAAATTATTACAAACATTATCATCTACTATTAGGCATAGGCCTCCCTCATTGTGGGATGACTTGTCTTAGTCACTGCGCTTGGCAGGCGGTTTGGTGACCGCAGTTGGTTTGATTTTCACCCAGGTTAGCTGCTGCCCGATTCCCAATATATCCTTTGTCGTTTTCTATGACACCCTGGTGATGGTTCTACTTTAAATCCGGAAACCACACGGACCGTCCTATAAAGAACAGTAAATGTTACATTTTGCCGAACCATTGGACTGTAGAACTCTCTTCCTGAACATGTGTTCCTTTCTTCTCATAGTCTTGGGTCTATTAAACGGGACGGCACTATGCACGGTGTGATATTAGTATTGGTGGGTGTATGCTATGTATAATAATAATATGTTATACATATATTTACAAAAAAACAAGTGTCTGAGTAAGATTGTCTCTTGTTTACTCTTTTTTTATAATAGCTCGACATAATGGTTTCCCTACGCCTGATGGAAAGTGAAAGATAAGCCCAAGTCGCTGTGACAACAGTAACTGATCAGTTACCTGTTAGTTGCCACCACCGTGCCGGCCCAACCTCCACGAGCTCCGGAAACCCTACTCACCGACAGAAACACTACCCGGAGGTCATTTGGCTGCGGTATTCTATAGCACCCTATCCTAAAGAGGTCCTTCCCCGGACGGGCAGCTCAATTAGAGCTGCCCATACTACAAGCTTCGGCTTAGTTTGGGCCTAGGTGGCGCTGTGTGGCATATCTTGGTTTATTATTATTACCTGGACTAGAGTAATGTAGACGAACCTTTAACTAACGGCTAAAGGATATTACGTAGTTAAAACAATTAACTCAACGTACCTTAGTTGATAATTTATTTATGCTCGCCGACGACTTTATTCATGGGGAGGTAATAAGGAGTAACAGTTTAATGATGCTTTTATGCTTTTAAAAACTCGTCGAAGGGAGGTTGAGGAGAAATGTCAATTGGTTCCTTGAAATACCGGAATGTATTTATTTTAACTATAAAAAGAAATTGTTTTTCTTAATCTAAATTGTATTTAATTGGAAGTAAATAATCGGTTTGTTTATGAACAATTTGGTGAGCGGACGAGTATCCGAACGGGTGTTTTTTTTTTTATAGTAGCTCGACATAATGGCTTCCCTACGCCTGATGGAAAGCGAAAGAGAAGCCCAAGTCACTGTGACAACTGGCAAGTAACTGATCAGTTACCTGTCAGTTGCCACCGCCATGCCGGCCCAACCCTAACCCCCCACGAGCTCCGGAGACCCTACTCATCAGCAGAAACACGACCTGGAGGTCATTGGCTGCGGTATTCTATAGGGTGGAGGTCCTTCCCCGGACGGGCAGCTCAATTCGAGCGAAGATTCGCTATGCCCTACCTCTCTTAAAGGGTGTGAAGTATTGTCGTCGAATATTCGAACGCGGAACATAATAACAACCGAAGACATACTACTTACGCTGGGCCAAACAGCTAGTACCAATCTTAGTCTAAGCTTATCTATATCTATCTATACTTATAATAAATCTGTAGAGAAGTCAATTCTGTACATTGTATATATTTTCAAATTAACTATCAGGGGATGATTAGTGATCGATACTGATGCCAAAAATGCAATCAGTAAAATTTTTGTCTGTCTGTCTGTCTGTCTGTCTGTCTGTCTGTCTGTCTGTCTGTATGTTCGTTATAGAAACAAAAACTACTCAACGGATTTTAACGAAACTTGGTACAATTATTCTTCATACTCCTGGGCAGGTTATAGGGTACTTTTCATCACGCTACTATCAATAGGAGCAGAGCAGTGAAGGGAAATGTTAGGAAAACGGGAGAATTTTTTGGAACGCGCATCACTCATAAACTACTGCATGAAATTGAATACTGTTTTCACCAATGTATTGCTAGAGGTTTAACTTAAAACTTAGGCACTATGTATAGATAGGTATTTTATGGAAGTCCGTTATTTTTCAAACCCGATATCCACGCGTGCGACGCCGCTGGCACAGCTAGTACTAAGTATGGGTACTAGACAACTGACAAACTTACTTAGATAGATTAATTTTTGTAACATTCATCGTAGCAACAATATATTCATGAACATCAATGTTTGTACCATGCGGGGAGTGAAACCGCGACAAGCAGCATTCAGTAATTTTTTCAGAAAAGGCTTTCTTGTTTGAAATGACGTTTTGTAATTACATCATGAATGATTAGCACTATTATTCGTAATACAGACGTAAAATAAACAGAGCCGATGAGATCATCATCATCAACCCACATCAGTCCCAATGCCCGCCACTTCGATCGGTCCCGGGCCTCTCGCATCCAGCACTTGCCAGTCGTTCTGCGCAAATCGTCACTCCAACTGGCCTGAAGGCGTCCTACACTACGTTTATTTACGAGATGGTCGATGAGATAATGCAAGCTAAATAAAAATAGCCAGGAACAGGAAGACTGCGCTCGCTCTCGGCGCCGCTCGCTCCCGCCGAGTCTTTATCGCGCCTCCTCCGGAATTTGTGCATTTTTCCGGAAATTTCGACCATTTCGCTTCGAGAGGCCGGATGTGACGAATAAATGGGAGGGTCGTCGTAATTTTATATGGAATTGTGCAGTTATTACTGCGCTTTCCGTGTAGTATAATAATTTGGGTGGTTCGTTTGGTGGCGACCCTGCCATCTAAACCGAGAGCTATGGGTCCAACCCATCACACTCGGTATACGAGTAGATAGATAGGTAAGCGGCCGTCTGATGTTACAAATTAAGAATGGATATTAGCTGCTACTTACTCGTTGCCTACGTAAGGAAGGGCTTTTAACTTTAAACCCCGTTTAAAGAAAAACTTGTCGTAACGATCAGGCTCGGTGGCTCATTTGGTTGTGACCTCTGCCCTCTGAGCCAAGGGTCGTGCGTTCGATTCCCGCACAGTACAAACATTTGTGTTCATGAACATGTCTGTTTGTATTGGTCTGGGTGTTTTCTATGTATAATATGTATTTATTTACAAAAAAAAATGTATCTAAGTAAGTTTATCAGTTGTCTAGTACCCATAGTACAAGCTTCGGCTTAGTTTGGGGCTAGGTGGCGCTGTGTGGCCCAGCGTGGCACGTCTTGAGGTTATTTATTATTATTTATTATATCAGCATTCACGAAAGGTAGGGCATAGCGAATCTTCGCTCGAATTTTCAAGCTTGCCATCCGTACCATCTCGACACCTAGCAATCCACAACTGTGCGCTTCTCTCGCAATTTCCTGCCCCGCACGACTAAACTGTGGAATGCTTTGTCGCCAGCGGTGTTTTCGGACCGATTCGACCTTCAAATCTTCAAGAAAAGAGCGTGCCTCTTTCTTAAAGGCCGGCAGCGCAGCTGTAACTCCTGATGTTGTAGATGTACATGGGCGGCGGTTATCACTTACCATCAGGTGAGCCGTCTGCTCGTCTGCCCCCTATTTCATAAAAAAAAATTGAACCACCCATCCGGGGAAGGACCTCCACCCTATGCCGCAGCCAAATGACCTCCGGGTCGTGCGGCTTCAGGAGCTCGTGGGGATATAGGGTTAGGCCGGCAAGGCGGTGGCAACTGACAGGCCAGTTAGTTGTTCGTTGTCACAGCGACTTGGGCTTCTCTTTCGCATCAGGCGTAGGGAAGCCATTATGTCGTGCTAACATAAAAAAGAAAAAATACCTTGGAGGTCATTTCAGAGTTTGCATGCCTGCAGAAGAAATTATCGCTGAATACAGTTTGCGAAGGAATGTATGGGAGCGACCTGTCACCTTTTCGTTCCGAGCCAGCCTCACCTGTCCGTGGTGCATCCTGCCGAACAACGTAGCTAAATTTGAATTGAATGAATTTTTATGAATTTTTATTTGTAATTGGAAAATTGTAATTGTAATGAATGAATATGGGACTATGTTCTGAAATAAAATTTATTTTATTTTTTATTTATTTAAATACCACAGGCCGATGACGGGCAGCAGCGTCACCGGAGCAAGAAGCTACGCCCTGCGATCGCCAACCCGCCTGCCCAGCGTGGAGATTTTGGGTATATCCTCCAGAAGTTTGCCCTAGGTGGCGAACAATTAGAGAGGCCTTTGTCCAGCAGTGGGCTGCAATAGGCTGATGATGATGATGGCAGTTTGCGATGTGAACTGTGAATGTTCATCACATAATGTTTGTACCGGGTGGTAGGCAAACCCACTACTTTTGGTTCAGGAAGCAGTGGTCACTACCAAATAAGCCACTGTGTCAGTCTGAATATTACGCTATTATTACTCTAGATAGATAATCATTATTACTCAACGGCGCGACTTAACCCCACTTATAAGGTAGAGACAATACACTTAGGTTCAGTAAGTTACTTAACGGTGCTTGCTAGTTTTGAAACTACTTTTTAATTGGGCTGTAGACTTGGGCGGGCTCTAAGCAAGACTAGACCAGACATTTATTTTAAGTTCAAAGTTAGGAAATAAAAGTCCCAACTTTGTTCTTATGTTGGTAGCACAGTGGTCTTGGGAGTTTTTTTTACGTAATATAAGTGTATAGTTCTGAAATGTCAACAGATAGTTGGTATGGATATCTCGGTGGCACATTCTAATAGCTACATATTTAAAAAAGGTATGACTGGCCTAAACTTTATTAAAATTTGAACAGATCAACTTATTAATATCTAAATACTGTACCGCCCGCGCTTCTTTTTGGGTATTAAAAATAGGGTAAAGGCACCAGTGGCCAGCCGGGGACCAGTGGTCAGCCTTTTGAGTCGTTTATTGGTCGTAAATATCAGGTATATTCGTTTTAACAAATCTCGAGTGTTTAAATAGAAACTCTGATTACTCATTGATCACTACATCACACGACAGACGCGGTGAGGGATCGAGGGGAAAAGAAATACTCGTTAAAATTTGTCGGCAAGAGCAGTAGTGTATGTCCGCCATATTTTTTATTGCACTTGGTGTTCTCGTAAGAAGTACGAAAAACTATTTTAAAAGTATATAACTATTAGTTTTTGTTTACAATAGGCATGACGAATGATTTTGAAATCCTCTTCCGTAAAGAGGGTACACATTTACTGATTACGAAAAAACCTTTATTTCTATAAAAACTCCAAATTTAACGAAGATTAAAGCTAATTTTCCAATATTTTTTCAATGTGGCTCAAAAACAGCCCGCAGTGTCATGGCGTCGGGTCTGACGTCACCATATAGTAGACGTCAAATTTGTCAAATACGCGTCTAAGGACAATGTAAACAAACATTGTTTAGTTTCGTGTATCGTGTAAGAAATTAATAATAGATGTTATAAGTGGTATGCAGTGTAAAAACACGTTAATAAAAACACCCGACAAGGTTTTTGTACATGTCCCTTGTAAGAGATTAATAAGACATCAAAGGTTAAAGCTCGCACGGCGCAACCCGAACGAAGTAAGCACGAATGCACTTTATTTCTGTGAAGACCACTTTGATCTAAGTATGTTATCAATTATCATGTTCTGGTAGGTTTTAAACGTAAAATGTTACGTAAACCAATAAAAAACCAATGAAATGCGTAAATGCGTAACATAACATATCATAACAACAAAACACAATGACAGGACTGACAGGTGACAGCATGTTTACCAAATAGCGGTGAGGTGTATTTATCGTAACAGATACGCATAACAGATATTTATCTATGGAACATTGAGAACTGTTACTACGAAGTAATTTATTGTTTTTGGACATATTAACACCTACATTTAACATATCATTACCAACAACATAAACAAACTTTGTCGTTTTTTTTAAAATAAAATTTCAGAGAATAATACATCGCGTAGCTACTGAAAGCACCACAACTATTAATGAAGGAGGAAGCTCCAGCCAACAATATGTGCTAATAATAATATTGTGTACAAATCAGATGAAGTTAAATCAAAGAATAGCAGGTGTTATTTCAGAACAGATATTTGGAACTGTTATTTTAAGATAACAAGAATTAAATTTTACCTGTTACGACCCATCACTATTACCAAATCGTGACGTTTTGCGCTGTGATTGGTGTTTCAATCAGAATGGCCGATTGCTGTATTTTATAATTTTCATTTATTGAAAATCTTGTTAATCTTAATTTTCTTATGAAAATTAAATCAACGATTTAAATCCTTTTAATATGTATTTTTTCCCAAAGTCATCAAATCTTATATTATTTGATACTGTCGTCACGCCTATTGGTTTATTTATTAGTTTATCTATTAACTGGCATTGTATTTTAACGAAAATATCACCATTTAACTCATAAATTCAGGGGGCTGTTTACTGGGTACCACTTTTTTCCAAAAAATCCAGTGTCCAGCCTCCCGCGGCTGACCACTGGGTTTTTCATAGTTAGAGTAAAAGCCAGTATTCGGCCGCATTTGAAATAACGGATCTATGCGGCTGGCCACTGGATTTAGCGTTTCCAGTACTCAGCCATTAACCTTGAGTGTATGAGAAATAAGGTTGAGTTTACAATGTACGTAGGTATTGTTTGAATAGTGGTTTTTTATGCCTGTTACGCACTTACCTAGGCTTATATGAGTAAAATATATGTTTATTAAATTAATTCAATAGGTATTGACTACACTCTCATAATTTTACTTTCTTATTTGTAGCAAAATGCCGAGACTAATACACAGATACCCTACGGAAAAACTCACTTATTTCCATGAAAGCCGTTCGAAACGTAATGTCGGTTAGGGAGGCTAGCAGATCGTTTGGTGTTCCTCGAGTACCTAGGAGTTACCTACGAAGGCCCAAGGAAAATGGGTCCAGACTCGGTTCTTAATAAACCAAAAGAACTTACCTTGAACTTAACTTACTTATCTTGGATTAAGAACTTAACTTACTTTGGCACTAGTGTGGTTTGTGTGGTTTTTGTGGTTTGGGTGGTACACTGTGTCTAAAAATGCATTTGCATCTGCGTGTTGACGTACACCTACTTCCTCACTAGATTACTAATTAGAAAATGAACATTTAATATAAGTAACGGATTATTTATTGTCATCTCTTGCGAGAGTAGATATTTTGTAATAATTCAAGGCAATTTCGTGTCGTAAAACTACTAACTCTTAAGTAAAATACATAATTATTCGATGAAGAATATTTATACTTGCTTTTAATATAAATATATGTGATTTTGGTCTCATTTTACTAAATAGTTTTAAAGGCCGAGTACTGGGTACACTAAGGCTGATTATTGGATTTTGGCGGCTGACTACTGGAGAAAAGTGCCATTTTTACTTTTCATTTAAATATAACTACAACAAAGAATATTGTTGCTTTTTGTTATGTCTTATTTTGAATCTTTAATAAACGTTTAATCAATCCACGTAATGCGTTTGTTTATCCATCTAAACCTGTAGAAATGCCGACCATTCAAACTTCAAAAAGCCGATTTGAGGCTGACCACTGGTGCCTTTACCCTACATTAGAAGCCTCTAAAATTATCATCGTTTCTCTTTTTTTTTCCTTTTTTTTATAGTGGCTCGACATAATGGCTTCCCTACGCCTGATGGAAAGCGAAAGAGAGGCCCAAGTCGCCGTGACGACTGGCACGTAACTGGTCAGTTACCTGTCAGTTGCCACTGCCATGCCGGCCCAACCCTAACCCCCCACGAGCTCCGGACACCCTACTCACCAGCAGAAACACGACCCAAAGGTCATTTGGCTGCGGTATTTTATAGGGTGGAGGTCCTTCCCCGGACGAGCAGCTCAATTCGCTACTATATTATGCATGTATTATACATTATGTTATGAGTCCGATGCGAGATCGGCACACCCTTCCGCGAGCCTTCGGTCTCGTAAGCCATCAAACAAAGACGTTGCCTCTGTGCCTCTGAGGCACTGTATGTAGGTATCGTCTGCCATAGACGCAAAAGGCCGTACATTGACCTTGCTCCGCTGCTGGCATCCGCTGTTCTATGTGAGCCAGGTCGGGACACTATCCTCACCGCTCTTAGCCCAATATCCACTGTTGTCCCATCTCAATCCATTGGTGAGGTCTCTGTGGCGTCCCGCCTCCTTGGATTTGAACCTCATTACACATCATGAATATTATTGTAAAAAGTAAATTGTATGTCATCTTCACTGCTGTCAATACTCTTGCTTCTTGTCTTGGAAAAATTTGTCTAATATTTATCGTCGTTATTAAATCTTCATATCATCCTGTCGCGCTCTCCTTCTGTTCTCTTCTTTCATGTGGTGTGTGTATATTTGTAAATAATGAATAGTGTAAATAGAACTCTCTTAATGTTTAGGGTTCCGTAGCCAAAATAGCAAAAACGGGACCCTTATAGATTCGTCATGTCTGTCTGTCTGTCTGTCTGTCCGTCCGTATGTCACAGCCAGTTTATTCCGAAACTATAAGAGCTACATTATTAAAATTTGGTACGTAGATGTATTCTGTTAACCGCATTAAGATTTTAAAGTAAAATCAGAAAAAAATCCAAAATTTTTGGGGTGCCCCATACATGGAACTGTAACTCAAATTTTTTTTTCATCAAACCCATACGTGTTGGGTATCTATGGATAGGTATTTGAAAATGATGTTGAGGTTTCTAACATCATTTTTTTTCACAGATGAATAGTTTGCGCGAGAGACTCTTCCAAAGTGGTAAAATGTGTGTCCCCCCCCCAACTTCTAAAATATGGGCACTATAAAACTGAAAAAAATATATGATGTGTATTACTATGCAAACTACTAACGAAATTAGTTTTAATGAAATCTAGACAGTAGTTTTTTTTTAAACATCATAAATCAAATTACCTAATTTTTTTCATTCAATCAGTGGTACGGAACCCTACGTGCGCGAGTCCGACTCGCACTTGGCCGGTCTTATTCTTCGCACCATGTCCCACAGTCTCTGATTATTTTGTTGTTTGACCCGAAAAAGCTATGAAGGTATCGTGTTGGATCTCGTCACTCACTCCAGGGCACGTTTTCTAAGTATCTAGTAATTTTAGTTCGAAAACAAATAAATCTTGAGTTATTCTATTTCGTTTTAACAAATAATAAGTAACGTTTATTTATTACGTTAAAACGTGCCTAGGGCTACAGCGAATCACAATACGAATTACTTACGAAAAAATATACTAGCATGCAATTACGTTAAAAACGTTATTATTAAATTTCATAAATTCTAGCTTTATAAAAAATCCTTTGAATTATAAAGCATTTGTTTGTCTAAAAAGTAGTACATATACAGAGATAATAATGTAGATAAAATCACAATCACAACTTACTTGAAATTTTTAATAATAATTAGGCTTAAAAAAGTCATAGTCAAGTTAAGCTTCTCGCAATGACAATTGTCATTTAAAACCTCCATAATTATGTTGTTATAATTGTCAGTCGGGTTGGTGACCGGCTGGTAAACGGTGCTGTCCGTTTCCTGATATTTCCTTAGTCGTTTTAGAAAACGACTTAGGAATCGTCCCGAATGAGATGGGATGGTCCTATCAAATTTTTCCATAATATTGAGTAAGATCGTTATTTTATTAAGTTTACGATTTATTTTGAAGACATACTTTTGGTGTTAAATTTTCCTTAACATTCAACTTCACTATTTATTACTACATTTATTATTTTTTGTTACGAAACTTGAAACCAATTTTCAGGCGTCTATGGCGTGCCAGCAACTAACTAAAAAGGCATTGATCAACCTATGGCAATGACCGTAGTCAGCATTGCAATTGACCGCACCACGTGCGAGACGAAACCAACACTTCCTTGCTCCGTCTCGCTCGCACCTCGAGCTTTCCCGCATCCAAATATTTTCCCACCCTTTCTAACGCGGAAAACTGTAAGGGCAGTTTTGTAACTGAACCGAGTCAGTTGACGTCGCGTTCGCGCGGTGAGAGCATGTCTGTGGGCTGCGATTTTCGCTCTCGTCCCGCGCAATATTTTGCATAGTGTGCGTAAGTTTTTAAACTTCGATTGGGTGAAGGCAGATAACTATACTGCCGGCCGGCCGGTCTCCCGATTGTTCGTGGACTTGTGAAAAAGTAAAAGTACCTACGGTTATGGAAACGTGTATTTTATTAAGTTGGTGATAAAAATTTGACTTTCGAAACTGTTGTGTGCGGTGCCAGGTGGTGGATTTGGTATTTGAATGTAGAAAAAAGTTTCGCTGTAATTTAGAAAGGTGTAATAGCTACTTACATACTGTGTTAGTTTAAGATTTGAGTTGAGAGTTGTGTTGGGAATACTTAGTGATTTTACGATTAGTGTTTAAAGTGTATCTAGTGACTTGTATCCCGAGTAGAATAAGTATTTATTGGTAAGTAATTATTGCAGTGATTGGTTTTACATTGTTAAATAACGATGTAAGAAACTGTCTTGTATATAATTTGTGATTTGACAAAGATGACTTTTTGTTTAATTAGGATTACGATTCAATCTCATTATGAAAATTTACGTACTTACTACACTGGACACTGGTTGTAATATTATTTGTCTTGTATTAAAGGACTGGAATCTCGCAAATAAAAATATTGTATACCTTCAAGTTGTAAGTTTATATAATTGACGCTGCTGCCCGTCATCGGCCTGTGGTATTTAGCTACGCCTTCAATTGTGATGGTTATACCGCCTGCGCCTCGTTTGTTATTCGTCAGGATAAATAACCCAAGACATGCCACGCTGGGCCACACAGCGCCACCTAGCCCCAAACTAAGCCGAAGCTTGTACTATGGGTACTAGACAACTGATAAACTTACTTAGATACATTTTTTTTTGTAAATAAATACATATTATACATAGAAAACACCCAGACCAATACAAACAGACATGTTCATGAACACAAATGTTTGTACTGTGCGGGAATCGAACCCACGACCCTCGGCTCAGAGGGCAGAGGTCACTACCAAATGAGCCACCGAGCCTGTCAAGGATGCACCACGGGCAGGTGAGGTTGGCTTGGAGGGAAAAGACGATAGGCTGCCTTACATCCCGCTGTCTCTTCTTACTAC
Source organism: Conogethes punctiferalis (assembly GCA_031163375.1). Taxonomy (NCBI): domain Eukaryota; kingdom Metazoa; phylum Arthropoda; class Insecta; order Lepidoptera; family Crambidae; genus Conogethes; species Conogethes punctiferalis. Next base: position 401,404 of record CM062090.1, on the reverse strand, counting down.
AAATCAATTATCTGATAAACTCCGTTTGTTTATCCTCGTATGCCCAATTGGTTAAGCCCGCCTCGCCGACATCAAAGCGTGTTATTAACGCCAGTGTATCAGTGGCGCAATAACGCGCTTGAATATTGCCGACACCCGACACCGAAGCCGCACAACGCCTCCTGCAGACCGTGGGTTCGGTGCGCTGTTAAGGCACATGCTCGCAGTATTTAATAGTAAACTTAGAAGTTTGGTCGTGATCCTGCTTTCTAAATTAAGGTGTTCACTTTCCATCTAGGACATTAATTAATGTGATGAACATTTGTGTAACTTAGTGTAAGTACAAAAAACGAACATGACACATAGGCATTCTCTACCAGTCAACATAGTTTGAAATTAAGACTTAAAGTCTTTTATCAATCTTTCACAATTAATGCAATTTACGATTTAGCGATTAAATCGATATTATGACGATGTAGGGAGAGGTCCAGCAGTGGATGATGATGATGATGGCGAGAATGTTTCTTACAAAGAAAAAAAGGAAAGATGTAGGGTAGGTACGGGTAGAATAGATAGAATGATCGAAATCGCGTCCGTGGCAGCTAGTTACATATTTAAAATAAATATAAATATCAGACAACATCACATACATTGCTCCGATCCCAAAGTAAGTAACTTATGCACTTGTGTTATGGGTATCAGAACAACGAAGGGACCACAAATAAATGAATCTTAGGCTTGACCTTAAGCTCGGCCGGTCGGCTGCAGTAGTGGGTAGCAGTTTCACGGTCTGTGTCGGCAGCCCCGGGCCAGCGGGGCACCCGCCGAGCCGTGAACAACACTGCTCGTACCTATGTTGATGTAAATACGTAGGGGGATATTAATAATTTGGTACATTTCAAAGTAGGTAACAATAACAATAAAACGTACATTTAAAACAATCTTTATTTCATTATTATTAGTTAGGTATATGCTTTTAAAAAACGCTTACAAATCGTCACATTACCACCTGTTGGAAAACAGCATTTTTCCGGGATGAAACAAAGATATCAAGTTGGGATTGGAGTTGTGACGTTCAATCATACAATGTCAGATACATTGCTCCCATCCCAAATAGGTTGAGTACTTGTGTTATGGGTATCAGAACAATGAAGGTATATTCGATCCCACGACCCTTGGTCCAGAAGGCAGGGGTCACTACCAAATGAACCATTGGGCAATAGACTTGGAAACTTGTATTAAGCGGAGCTCTTAATTTTTATAGACGGAGAAATGGATAAAAATAAAAAAGCAACATCCCTTATTTATTTCGTAAACATAAAAACGTATTATAAAACGCGGCCCCTCCTTCTGTTTGTCAGTCCGCTTATAACTCGAGAACCTTTATTTAGATTTACGGTTTTATTTGAGCACGTATGTGCCTTCACTCATACATTTTTAACTAGCAAGAGCAACTCATACAGGTCTATGAGGAATGCTCAAGAAAAAGAATTCAAAAGATAGACGACTAGTTTGGTTCAGCGATACAGAACGCCGCCCCTGACATTGAGGTCGTGGGTTCGATCCCCGTACAGTACAAACATTTGTGTGCATGAACGAACGTGTCAGTTTGTATTGGTCCGGTGTGTGCTATGCATATTATTTATTTACAAAAAAATAGAGCATCTAAGCAAGTTTATCAGCTATTTAGTACCCACAGTACAAGGTTCGGCTTAGCATGGCTCAACTTGAGACGGATTATTTGAGTTATTTAAAGAATATTAGTGAAGATAATGATGCACTTCTCATGTCACGTGCCTTCTCATTCAATTTATTTTACCTACTTAGTAATAAATATAATTTTGTAATGGTCAGTTACAGCGATTTTAGGTTCCTTACTTTTCCAGTCCTACCATAAACCGACACACGGTTACGCCAACAATTTAAGAGCGTAGACAGTGACATGACAAAATACATGCCCCTTTTTTCACAACAACACGTGAAGAACGAAAACAACTCCGAGGCAATACCGCCCAAATCGAGTAGACTCTACTCGAAAATCGATACGTTTCTAATCGAATGCGTGCCGGTAATCGTCAGGACTCCGGTCCCCGCAGGACTGTATCTTTATTATTTTATTAGTCCCGATATCGGTCGGTATTAAAATTAGGCAATATTTACGATCGACCCGTTTCTTTGAATGTGGAGAGGCTTTCTTTCGGGCTTGTCGCTAAGTTTGTTGTTTACAATCGAAGTTTTTGGGCTGTAGACGATAATTTTAGGAAAATTACGGCCTTTGAAGATCTAGTGTTAAGATTAGTCTCAATTAACAAATAAAAAAATTACGTGTCTTTTATTTTTGAATAAGCTAAAAGACAGACTTATTACAATTTTTAGCCTTAATAGCCTATTCTTGATCATGAACTTGAAGATTGTATACAGAGTACACATTACCATCCCGTCTCCTGGTATGATTGTTGTAAGAATGCAATTGCTATTAGACAATACGAAGTTTTTTTATATATATTCGAATAGGGTAGCGCTTGACCCCAACTGGCCTGATCTTAAGCGATGTTAGAGTCTAAGGTGGAGCGCGCTCACCCAACAAAAACCGATTCTCTCGCCTTGAAAATCTGAGGACTATATCTCCCAGGGAACACGGACTCCGGCAAAAAGTTCCATAGCTTAGCCGTTCGCACTATGAATGTAGAGGCATCATCATCTATGAAGGTAGAATGAAGTTCCCCGAATCATCAAGTATGTGATAAATGTGCCAGATGACCCACGACTCCTTAGTAAATATTGTAGTAATCATATTATTGGGCCGTTAACTATTACTGCGTCTGTTTTATGGTATTCGCATGATGAAGCATTAATGTAATTACCTTTTGTATAACCCAGTACTAAATTAAATTATATTACAAAGGGCAATTGTTGTTTATCACTTATATTGCTCTTTGATTACTTAGACTAATCAAAGAATGGGTGGGATGAACGGTTAAACCCTACCCTGCCATATGATACCATGAGATACAGGTTGAGAAGCTTAAATCTCGACAATTACAACACCCACTACAAGAAATCTTAAAGGACAATATTTCATCATCATCAATAGTCTTTCGCAGTCCACTGCTGGACATAGATCTCTCCAATAGTTCACCACGAGATCGATAGATCGATCAAAATGGACAATACTTGTTTCTACATAAATCATTTCTTGAGGATTTTCAGAAACAAAAATACGAGTAGTTTATGCGTTAACACACAAAGCGTCTCTAATTTTTAGATAAATATACTTTCCCGGCACACCTCCCCAAATCGCCCCGAGCCACTTTTCACCCCACAACACGCTAGCGACGTGAGATGACCGCCATTTTTCATCCCCTATTTATGGCCCATTTTAATTATATTTCACTTCGGCCCGAAAGTTTTGGCAGTTCATTAAACTATATTTTGCCGTGACGGCCAACGGGATGTAAATTATGTTTCGGGGTTGTTTATTTTCATTGTTTTATCGATGTAATGGGGATTAATGGGGCACATTTGGTCAATGGAATTCTGTTACTTTAATTTGATTGCAGATTAACCGGTGAATTACGTATTATGTATGACAATTTTGAGACAACCCATTTGGTTAAGTGGTAGAGAACACTGCCTCCGACACAGAGGTCGCGGGTTCGATCCCCGCATAGTACAAACATTTGTACATGTCTTGGCATGTAAGGGAGCGGTCCATCATCTTTTCTCTTCAAGCTACCCTCATCTGCGCGTGGTGCATCCTGCCGAATAACAAACTAGGCGCTGGCAACCGACTGGTGGCGGTATAACCATCACGATTGAATGTGCAGCTAAATATTGCAGGCCGATGACGGGGAGCAGCATCACCGGAGCGAGGAACTACGCCCTGCGATCGCCAACCCACCTTTTTTTTGTGTTACCGGTAAAATGCATGTGGGACTCACCCCGCCTCAAAGATGGAAGTGAGGCAGGAAATACACACTAAAAACCCCGGCCCCTTCGTCATGAGCCTTAAAGGTGGTGTCGAGGGTCTTAGGTATATGTCCACCAGGACATCACCGACGATCGCCAACCCACCTGCCCAGGGTGGCGATTATGGGTTAACCTCCACTTTGGGCAAACACCTGGAGAGGCCTGCGATAGGCTGATGATGAGAATAAAAATATAGAGAGCTTTTTTTTTTATAATAGCTCGACATAATGGCTTTCCTACGCCTGATGGAAAGCGAAACAGAAGCCCAAGTCGCTGTGACAACTGGCAAGTAACTGGTTAGTTACCTGTCAGTTGCCACTGCCATGCCGGCCCAACCCTTACCCCCGCGAGCTCCGGAGACCCTACTCACCATTAGCTCTTTAGCCTGATTTGATGATGATATCTCAAAAACCTGGTGGCTCATTTGGCAGTGAGTTTGCATTCTGAGCTGAAGGTTAAGAATCTCACCCGGAAAAAATCATATCATTTGTATTAGTTTAGGCACATACAGTTACTTATTCAATTTCTGGCTCCTACAATTCTCTAATAAATAAATAGTTTCATATAAGTAACGAACGATCATGTAAACATTTTTAAAATATTTAACTTCAGGGTTTATTTCAGTTAACGTATGAATCTCCTCTTACACTCCATTTTCTAAATTACGATAATTCAATTTGTAACATTAACTCGCGTTTTTCATTCTAACGTTTGTTTTAACGTTTCGATTGTATAATTGCGTTTTTTTATTGGACAGACGGGATTTACGATTGTCTAATGAGGATTTCGTGAACAAATGTTGCTTGAATTATTAGATGGGATCGTTTCATTTTATGTCGGGCATTTTTGGGGCAAATGAATTGGGTTCAAACTGTGATGATATTGTTAGAAATATTAATTATATGTCTCGCGATTTTTGAATAATAAATACTCGAGTGATATTAAGTATATGTCTCGCGATTTTTGAATAATAAATACTCGAGCTGTATTCCGAATCGAATAAATAACCCCAATATATAACTAGCTGGGCCACACAGCGCCATCTAGCCCCAAACTAAAACCGAAGCTTGTACTACGGATACTAGACAACTGATAAATATACTTAAATGCTGTTTTTTTTTGTAAATAAATAAATGCACACTGTTCCTACTGTGCGGGGAACCCGCGATCACTATGTTAGAGAAAGCATTCGCTACCACTGAACCAATTGGTCATCATTATTGATAATATTATCATGGTTTCGTATTACCATAAAAATATTACCCTAAAACATCCTTAAAATTGCTTCCACCTACACATAACTTATTTCTGTCGTCTTTCTGTCGAGCGAGTTACTTAATCGATATTATTAATATCCCGGCTAAAATATTTGCCTCAGCCAAAGGGTCAAATTCCATTGCTGACCTGCGGAAATAACAAAAAATCGTTAAGACCGAGGGGTGCAATGGGATAGCTAGCTGTACTATATTTTTGAAATCTTAACCCTTCGGATATTTATCGCTTTTTTGGTACATGATTTATACATACATTTAGACAGGCTCGGTGGCTCATTTGGTAGTAACCTCTGCCCTCTGAGCCAAGGGTCGTGGGTTCGATTCCCGCACAGTACAAACATTTGTGTTCATGAATATGTCTGTTTGCATTGGTCTGGGTGTTTTCTATGTATTTATTTACAAAAAAAATATCTAAGTAAGTTTATCAGTTGTCGAGTACCCATAGTACAAGTTTCGGCTTAGTTTGGGGCTAGGTGGCGCTGTGTGGCCCAGCATGGCATGTCTTGGGTTATTTATTTATTATTTATTTATACATTGCTGTAAATTTTATTGCATATTCGTTTACTGCAGTGTACAGAAGGGTGTCCTGAAATCGGTTTCTTCTTCTAATCACGTAACGCTGACCTCATACTTTACGTTACAGCAAATAAGAAGTTTTACAAACAGTACAAGTAATATTATTACCCTTACAATCCGTGTGGTTTCCGGATTTAGACCCCATCTCATCCTGTGGGTGTCGTAGAAGTCGACTAAGGAAATATCAGGAAACGAACAGCAGCGTTTATTTGGATACAAATAAAACCTATTGCGATCGCCAACCCGCCTGCCAAGCGTGATGACTAAGGCAAATTCCTACAAATGACAATTATCATTTTGGGAAACCTATGTCCAGCAGTGGGCGATTGCCAGCTAGGACGTGGCCTTACCTATGTTTCGGTGCTACCCGAGTCCCGGCAAATCGCTGTCTATTTCATTTATTCTTTACTCTTTGAATTAGAAATGTATTGGTTCATAAAATCAGTTTACTTATATGCCTATAATTATAAATTGTATTTCCCATGACAAGACCCTATATTTGGTATAGTGACTATGTCATTAGAGAGGTGGAGGGTTGATATCTTAAGACACAGGAATTTTCCTAGTTTAAGAATCAACCCACCATAATCGTAACCTTAAACTTTAGCATATTTTTATTATGTACCAAATGTGTGATTATGGTGAGCAATAAACATATTATTATTATTATTGGCGACACAGAAGGGTTTTATGAGTATGCCCGTCCCATTTTGGGAGATATGAGTCCCACATATACCACGCCGGTTTTCTCCGGAGATGACGTAAAGGTATCTTTTCCTGTAAAAAAAGGCGTAGGAACGACGACATTATCTTGCATTCCGATCAGACGCACGGCTGTATCACCTCCAACTGACTGCCGGCCCGCTACCGAGTAATTTTCTAACTAACATATTGTGTATCTATGCCTGTAATACCGTTTGCAGAGTAAAGTTTGCATACAAGTGGCGTAAAGCGCCATCAATAACGGTCTCAGGTTACGCGATTAATATTAGTTGGGGCCGGGTGTTTGTGCGAGCTATCACAAATACTGACTGCGAATAGTTGTGCCAGTCGCGTCGAAGTTTGGTCTGGAGTTAGTCTAGTAAACGACTGAGTTTTGCCTTCAAATCTATCTAGATTAACCTATCTAGGTGAGGTGTAAATAGACTAAGAATGCCTGTAAAGTGTACGTTTATACGGAAAGGACATTTTTTTATAACTTAGAAAGCAAAAGAGGTTAAAAGCCGTGAATGGTCCTTCGAGCCGGATGCTGGAAATGCCATGCACTATTTCTCATATCCAATTGGTCCCATATTAAGTCTTTTGACACAAATCACAATCGTTCAAGGATGAAACGAGGATCTTTCGAAGAGAATGACATCTTATTTTCAAACAATCACAATTTAATTTGATTGTATTCACGCATTATTGTGTTTCACGCTCGATATCATATTATTGGATAAATATTCTTTAGTCTACCATGAACTTAAATGAGTAATAATAGACATTATAAGTGATTTTGTCTTTATTATATGTTTTATCGCTATAAGATATCTCTTCCAGGCAACTTGCGGCTTTAATATTTTTTCTTTGTGACCTAAATTTCAAACTCAGTTTTGACAGTTTTATATTGAACGTATTTGATTGAATTACAGGTGAATTCGAGTATGTACCACCCTCAGTGGAGTATTATTGCTTTTATTTGTAGATAAAAGTCCAAACTTTCGTTATGGTAGTCTAGCTTCCACTAATTAGTCGCACGACGTAGGCAATAAAAACGTTAACGACAGGCCTTTCGTAATGTTGCTTATCCGTTTTATTGTTTTGGCGAATGAGTGGTTTTCACAGCAGGTCTGTGAAAACCGATGTGTCCGGGTTATGGCGAAAATAATTTATAGGCTAGTGCTAATGAGTGAATAAGCTTTCAAAGATAGATATGTAGGGAGCAAAGGCCAGTTTCGGGCAAAAATGGACAATAATTTTCTTGATTTATTTCATAATCATCATCAGCCTATTACCGTCCACTGTTGGACATAGGCCTCTCCAGTCGTTCGCCACTTAGGACAAACGTCTGGAGGATATACCTACCCATAATCGCCACGCTGGGCAGGCGGTTTGGCGATCGCAGGGCGTAGTTTCTCGCTCCGGTGACGCTGCTGCCCGTCATCGGTCTGTGGTATTTAGCTACGCCTTCAATTGTGATGGTTATACCGCCACCAGCCGGTTGCTAGCGGCTCGTTTGTTATTCGGCAGGATGCACCACGGTCTAAAATTTCTTCATTTATATAATCTTTCATTTATTAAAACTCATTCACACTGGATATGTACGTGGTTGACGATTAGCCAAATACACGATACATCTTCATAATGGAAGTACGTTCATATTGCATACAGAATCCTGTCTTTTCACGATTTGTGAATCTTAGTTAGATATTCGCTAAGAATTTTACTGCTCGTATGTTTCGTTCGCATACCTATTTCACCTAGTTGCTTCAGTCGCCTTATAACTGACTGGCTCGGTGGCTCAATTGGTAGTGACCCCTGCCTTCTGAACCAAGGGTCGTGGGTTCGATTCCCACCCGGGACAAACACTCGTGTGATGAACACTTGCGTTTTTTCCGTGTCTGGGTGTTTATATTTGTATTTAAGTATTTATTTGTGGTACCTTCGTTGTTCTGATATACACATAACACAAGTGCTTAAGCTACTTACTTTGAGATCTTAGCAATGTATGTGATGCTGTCTGATATAAAAAAAAATATATTAAAAAAACTATAAAAATAATTATAGGTGTTTTCATTAGCCCTTAACCTTAAGGCATAACTGTTAAAAATGGATATCAGAACCGACATAAATTAGAATCGTCACCAGACCCACCTAACCAAAATGTACCCATAATTATATCCAACGCAATACGACCAACATTATTGATTGGTAGATGTGCCCAATTAACTGTTGGTAATGGATTATGGTCATCGGCGGTCAGCAGCCGACTGGAAGGAGATGCAATAAGTCCGCCCGCCCGACCGGAAACTATTATGGGCTTCCGCTCGCGGTGGTAGAAAAATTGCTTTAATGGTTGTTTTGTCAACGGAAATATCTGTACAGAGTCGTGGGGATGTATCTTGGCATTTGTTGATTGTTGTTTGAATCTTTATTTAATTACTAAAATTATATAAAGATTAATATTTTGTCGACGATATTGTCGCTGCAAACTTGTACGGACCTAAGTATTTTGAGATTTGTTGATTGGAATTTTAATGAGTTATCTTTACTTCCTTAATGCGAAATTAACTCAGTCTGCTTATTAGTTATGCTTTCATGCCAAAGGGCAGAGCTTGTGCTAGTATATATTCGTAGATATGTGTAAACTAGCCATTGTCCGCGTGGAAGAATCTTATAGCCGGAACGCTCTTGGCGTTGGCATAAAAATTAAGCAAAAGCATTTTATTGTGGGGATTTGGCACCCGGAGTATCAATTTTCGGACGGGATACATTTTTGTATGGTTAACCCTGACGAAGTTTTGTATGTCTTAGCAGAGTTGCTGTTATTGAGTGTTTATGTAAACCAGTCACTAGGATTTATCACTTCATTTATTATCTCAATACAATTCAACAATATTTTAACAAATTACTTCACATGAAAAACACCAAACATCTCTTAGTTACGACATCTCACAGAAGACCGATTCCTAATTTCAAAAGCTTGAGATTATAGAGTTTTTATTAACTGCCAGTTGGTAGGTACATAAAAACTCTTTGCTCTAACAAACCCATGTTTGTTTAACAACATTTTTAATAAAGCTTGTTATTATAATTTTGATTTATTAAATTTCACGATTCGCTTCGACTTTGACTATTCACTTTGACTAATGTAGATTATTTACCACTGACTGTTCAATTTTGACGCAAAATTGTAGTCGTTATAACGACAAGTAATAATAAAACATGTACCTACCTATTGATAACCAACTTGAAAAAGCCATTCACAAGCATCCATTAACTTTCTGAATATCAAAACTATTAATACCGAAACTATTTTCATATGCATCTCGCAAAAAGCGAACAACTTAAAATCCCAACTTAATAACTTAAATTACTAAAACGGAGCGTATCAAAAAGTCCGCTGCTCGGATTGGTTATGAAATGCAAACGGCGTACGCTCGACCAATTATTGTGCGGGGTTTATTGTTATGTGTGCACACAAAAATGCAAGCGACAATTTTGTGCTGATGCACAATACGTCGAAGTAATAGCGGAAACGGAAGAGTGCGCGTTGAATTTGCCTGGTACAAAAATAAATAAATATCAGAAAACTTTACACACATTGCTCGCATCCCACCGCAGAGTAAGCAGCTGAAGCACTCGTATCATACGTATCAGAACGAATAGCGTGTACGAGCTGCTGGCTGTACGATCTTTAGAGGATGATAAAATGATAAATTAGATTTGATTACACGATTTATTTGTTAAAATGATAATTGCTATGAGTACGCGCCGTCGCGATTGATTACGTACTGATTATGCTATATGATATTTAATGCAATAAGGTTAAAGCGCTGATGTTACAAAATGTACGGTTGTCGAGACCGTACATAGCGAATAACGACAGAACCACAAATATTTATTTACAGACTTCATATTTAAGTGTTTAACCCAGACAACGAAAATAACACAAATTAACGTTTGTCCCGGGTGGAAATCGAACCCTTACTTCAGATGGCAAGGATCACTACCAACTGAGTCACCGGGCCATTCAAAAACAAAACAAAACATTTCACATTACTTTAGTATAAAGTGATATTTTTAGTATAGACCGAGATACTACAGATTTTATCAATTTACTTTTACTATAATACTTCTTTTACTAGCTTTTAGTACAGAGTAAAATTGTATACTGCGTCTGACCCTAGGGTCTAATCAATGTTCCCAAAAATAAGCACAAAAATTCAATCACTTAAAACGAGCGATTCTCCAATAAAAAGCAAACATTGTCTGTTCGCGCAATTACGGTGCGACTGTGTTGACACGGCCGGTAGTGCGCGGTACAGACAGCGACACAACTACCTACCCTTCTCTGTCGAATACCCGAACAATTTGAAACATAAAATCTATGACATAGGGTGCATTATCCATTGAGATGTTTTGATAGACTTGGGAAACTTTGTGAGGCGGTGGGTACGTGAAATGTCGTCGCTTGGATGGTGATAAAAATTGACGATTGGATGGACTGTGTCGTTGTTCGGTTAATTTTCTTTGTTTTTGAATAATGGTTCAATGTATGTATGTATTCTATATTTAACTCAACATACTATCTGCATCTAATCGTGTGGTTTCCGAATTTGGAGTAGGACCACCCTCTTTCATCCTGTAGGTGTCGTAGAAGAGGACTAAAGGAATATCAGGAAACGGGAACCACCTACCTACCTGAAGGTTGTCTGGAAGAGATATCCTCTATATGCGATAAGACCGCCTAGAGTTTGGAGAGATCCCTAGATTTGTACTTTGGTTTGTTTTTAATGTGTTCCTGTAATGTCTGTATTTTTGTGCACTAAAGAGTTTCTGTCTATCTTTAAAACGAGAAGCAGCGGTTACCTGGCTACTAATAAAACCTACTGCCGTTGCCAACCCGTCTGCCAAGCGTGGTGTAGTCACCACGTCAGGCAAATCCTTGCAAATGACTATTGTCATTGTGTGAAGCCTATGTCCAGTAGTATACGTTTGTAGGCTGATAATGACGATCTATGGTCTTATCGCTAGAAGCTGTCTCTTCCAGATAACCTCAGATTAGAGAATAGTTAAAAAAATTAGTGGACAATTAACTGATTCAGAATTCAATGTCATAAAGTTCTAAAGTGTATACAGAGTGTTTTGCATCTAACTGTACACGTTTACACATCCACCGGTGTGCGAGAATTGTACACGAAATATCACCAGTTGTTTTGAATGAATTCGATAAAAACTAACGATTGATTGGAGTACGGCATTGTTAGTTCGGTTAAACTGTTTGTGGAGTAGGTGTCGTGTGAATGGGATGGGAGGGGATGAATTTGCGTATGGATGTATAGGAAAAATTGAGTTTTAACATATCGTACACGTATTTTTTTTTATTCCAAATGAGTTTGTGATTGACGACTACGTTTGATTTTCCACGTTAATTGATTGCTGTCAGAGAGAGCCATTAAAATCACACTTACCTGTTTGAGAAATCACAACAAATTTATTTTGTAAAAGGGAAGTTTATAAACTAAAGTCTGGTTTAGTGGATCACGCACACGCTCTAAGAAGTACGAAACAAGAAAATTGTCTCCGCAGAATTTATTGTGTACAAACTATAAAAAGTATTATTGGAGGGGCCAGCGGTGGTCGGCGAAGGGCTGATAAATTGATCGATTGAAATAAAAAAATGCCGATTTTTGATAAACAACTTACTTCATAGTTTTAAGTATCATATGACTGGCTCAATGGCTCATTTGGTAGGGACCTCTGCCTTGTGAGCCAAGGGTCGTGGGTTCGAATCCCGCACGGTACAAATATTTGTGTTCATGAACATATCTGTTTGTATTGGTCTGAGTGATTCCTATGTATAATATGTATATGTATTTATTATTTATTTCCAAAAAAAGTATTTAAGTAAGTTTATCATTTGTCTAGTATCCGTAGTACAAGCTTCGGCTTAGTTTGGGGCTAGACGGCGCTGTGTGGCCCAGCGTGGCATATCTTGGGTTATATTGATAGAGATACGAGTATGTTTAAAAAATATCCGTGGTCGTACGCCAATTTGATTAAATTTTAATATTATTTACCTACCTACCTGCCCTGGGCTTGGTCACCACCAACCTGTGGTCGGTGGACCTGCATTCAAGATTCCCCGGAGGAGACTTTATCACGGTTTCCTTAATAAGATTCTGTATGTTTTATACGCCCAGCTCCTCGAAAACACGTACGATGAGTAAATGTAGGTAGGTAATTCCCCGCGTACTATAATCCCAATAAAGCAAACAGGTAATGCAATCAAAGGATAAACATTACCGCGATTGTGTATTCACGGCGCTATCGTAATGCGGGACACCTGTGAGATTCGGCGCGCCCTTTGATGTCGACGTTAACTGCTACCCCGATATGTATATTTTGTTATCCGATATTTACGTGCCCTTGGTGCAAGTTATAAGTTTCATGATGATCCGATGAGAATTTTTTACGAGAAGTCCTTGGGACCTTCACCGTTTGCCACGGAGAGGCTGGTGTGATGTGCGTATCAGTTCATCATCATCACCAGCCTTTGCAGTCCACAGCTGGACATAGGCCTCTCCAGTTGCTCGCCACTTAGGGCAAACATCTGGAGGATATGCCCATAATCGCCACGCTGGGCAGGCGGGTTGGCGATCGCAGGACGTAGCTTCTCGCTCTGATGACGCTGTTACCTGCATCGGCCTGTGGTATTTAGCTACGCGTTTAATTATGATGGTTATACCGTCATCAGTCGGTTGCCAGCGCCTCGTTTGTTGTTCAGCCGGATGCACCACGGGCAGGTGATGTTGGCTTGGAGCGAAAAGATGATAGGCGGCTCCCTTACATTCCTTAGCTCAGCTAATTTATCAGTTAGCTCCCCGGTATTCTCGCCAGCGCCGTAGTTCTGGAAGAGTTGGAGTCAGATGCTCGGCGCGACTCGACAGTGCTCTTCCAGTAGTGCGATGAATCCAGCAGCTTGCCATTCTGTGCGCGAGTTCGGAAAGAGTAGGGATCAGTTTTGAACAGCCTCATATCCAACGTGATCTCGTAGGCTATTCTGATTGCTAAGTACGACTTAAGCGGTAATCAGAGCACTCTAAATATGTCATCATCAAAAGCCATACACTGCCATGCAAAAGGACTTCCCCACAGATGTTTATAATAGTTGATAGTTACCAGTATTTATCAGGATCTTGTATATTATAGCACGTCGTACGTCTACTTCAATTTACTTTATAAAGATTCAGGATTTGATCCAAAAACTTCTTGGATTCCAGATGAAGTTCGCCACAAGTTTGTAACATTATTGGTCTGGGTGTTTTCTATGTATAATATGTATTTATTTACAAAAAAAAAGTATCTAAGTAAGTTTATCAGTTGTCTAGTACCCATAGTACAAGCTTCGGCTTAGTTTGGGGCTAGATGGCGCTGTGTGGCCCAGCATGGCATGTCTTGGGTTATTATTTTATTATTATTATGCCCTTCAGTTATGTGAATGTGCCATAATATTCTCCTGTTATTATATCACAGCCATTACTACATTGCAACGAGCAGTCTGTTCTAAATCCACTGGTTGTTACCGCCGATTGCATTAGTTGCTAGTCACCGCATGTGCGCCTGCCCAGCTCTAAGAAGAGCTACAACTCACTCCATTCAGAGTTATGTCCATTGAGAGTATCAGCTGGTTTGATACGGTATATGGGGGAAACTCGCAATGGATCGAATAGTGGAAGAAGTAAGATCACTGACTTTGTTCAAAGAATTAGCTGGCTTATGCGGCTAAACTCGGCGTTTATTTAAGGATTTGCAAAGTGTTTCAGCTCCGTCCTTGAATGAAATCTGCGAAATAAACTTTGCAGATTTCATTCAAAGTATGAACTGGTTTGTGTGGCTGTTGCTCTGTCAATCATAAAGGCAGTGGTCACCCATAATTCATGATGATAAAGTTTTAATGGGGAGAGCTTGCTATGCAAAAATCGATTCATTCTCATCTTGAAAACCGGACATCCTCTTCAGTTCACTGCTGGGCATATTATGCCTCTCCAACTGTTAACCGCTTTGATCTATCGATCGACATGTGTAATCCTTGGGAAATCCAAGACTTAAGTAGTAACGATTTCAACAATTTTACTAAGTAGAAGATAACAATTATCGTTTATTCTCAACGAGGCACACTGGATCATGTCACACAGTGACTGGTTGAGAAAAATATTCACATCGAGCAACAGTGTGATTTTTAGGGATTTGGACTATAAAATGCTTGCTGTATTCCTGCTGGTCTGGTAAAAAGGGAAAAAACCATCTCACAAAGAGAAACAGTACTATGAAATTGGTATAGAAAGTAGTAATAGGCAATCATAGCACGTCGTATCTTAATATCGTTTTAACTCGGGAAACGCTCGCGAGCTACATAGTTCTCAAGTATTCGCAGCGCTCCGTTTAACGTCGATTTATTAAAGTGCTATCGTTTTGAAGTGCACTTCGAGTTTGATGTTAGTGGTAAAGCTAATTTTGGGACCCATGGTGTGCATATATAAAGTCTATTTATTTTTGCGGTAACTGTATAGTTGTACTATTGGATTTCAACCTATGCTCACGATTGAAATGTTAGTGTTTCTTAATTTTTATTTCTTCCTTTGTTAATCTTCAGTGGCGTTCTCTCGAAATAGTCCGAGAGTTTTATGTAGAGGTATTTGTACCTATGTCATTATTTATGTTTGGCATTAACTGGATGACTGTGGCCGCTGACCGAGTAGCATACATTAACTGGATGACTGTGACCGCGCAGCATGGCGCGATTTGGAAGAGGTCTGCATACAGCAGAGGACTGGTTTTCTATCTTTTCTTATCGGTAAGATACATTGCTAGTAATCTTATACACACCAGGTTTCTCCAACAGCGAATCGTCATACAAAAAGTAGGAATTTCCTGAATTCCAATTCGATTCCGAAGTGTCGCGAAAAGGGGGCCTGAAGGGCGACGAAATAGTCAATATTATAAAGCAGTTACCACTATCTTCGGGTACTTGCACCACCGACATGTCACGGGACAGACGCGCCATGAATACAAATGGCGCGTTAGATATCGCCCGCCACTGATTTAAGCCGTCAACGGAAATAGGAGTTATGAGCTTATTGAGACGATGTTACGCGTGAACGGCGTATGTGTAGCCCTGAGCGAGGTTTCCTTATTACAATAAATAAATAACCCAAGACATGCCACCCTGGGCCACACAGCGCCACCTAGTCCCAAACTAAGCCGAAGCTTGTACTATGGGTACTAGACAACTGATAAACTTAGATACATTTTTTTTTGTAAATAAATACATATTATACATAGAAAACACCCAGACCAATACAAATAGACATGTTCATGAACACAAATGTTTGTACTGTGCGGGAATCGAACCCACGACCCTTGGCTCAGAGGACAAAGGTCACTACCAAATGAGCCACCGAGCCTGCCAAAATTACTATACGCCTTGTAAAATAACGGGGGGGTTCTTGGGAGCATATATTTTAAATTGTTCTGTTCTAAATTCTGGTCTGAACAAATAACTTTTTTGGGCTCATTAGGTTCTCACTTAAGTTAGTTCTCACTTTTAGAAGAGGTAGCACATAGTGAATCTTTGCTCGAATTGAGCGTCCGTCCGGGGAAGGACCTCCAAACTATAGAATACTGCAGCCAAATGATCGTGTTTCAGCCGGTGAGTAGAGCTCGGGGGAATTAGGGTTGGCCGGCATGGCGGTGGTAACTGACCAGTTACCTGGCCGTTGTCACAGCGACTTGCGTTTCTCTTTCGCTTTTTATCAGGTGTAGGGAAGCCATTATGTCGAGCTTCTAAAAAAAGAAAACACTCTTGACTGGTTCGTTGATCTAGGTTGTAAGTACCACCTAAGGACTAAAAGGTCACGGGTTAAGGCCCAGGCAATCATCGCCCCATCTCTTTCTGAGAGCGTTGTAAGAGTCTACTGCTGGAACTGCTTCAGATTGTAGCTTCTCAGCCGATGATAGGGCTTATCCACCTGGCCGGCAGATACTATGGTGTTTAATGCGTACATAACACCGTCACGTCATACATAATACGGTGTATCGTACGTGTGTGCACTTACGCCACTCCCGTGATGTGACTTCAGTTACCTTTTGGGATCAGCCAGTGTATAGCAAGAGACATCTCACTGGCCAGCGCAGTGTCCGCACCAGTCTAAACTAGTTTGAACGGTCGAAAGAAGCGTCTTTACCAATTCAATTCCACATACGTAACCTCAAATCCTCAAGCATTTATCTGTAATATCACGTCCGTATTCTGTTTCAGTTCTCCGCACAAAATCCCCTAAATATTAACTTCGAAGCGAACCTGGTTTCGTTTTATGACGTCTAGCCCGCTCTGTTAGTCTAGAACATTTTATTACTAGATTTGTTACATAAAACTCATATAAAAGCGAGCTATAAAGGTGGCAGTAGAAGTTTGATTTGTTTTCCAAGTAATAGCTTGTATGTTTAGGAGCGGAAGTAATGGAAATATTTTTCGGATTTTTAAATTGAGTAATAAAAATATTCAGTGCGAGTGCGGAGCGATCTAGTCCAGTATCTATAGTAAATGTTGTGTAGGATACTATAATCCGTGTACGTGTGATTTCCGGATTTAGAACAGGATCAACCACGGGATCAACCAATCTCATCCCGTGGGTGTCCTAGAAGACGACTAAGGGAATAGGCTATTATGGCTAAGAATTGTAATTAGTCCGTCTTTTAGCTTACTCAAAAATAAAAGACACGTATTTTTTTATTTGTAAATTAGTCTAAAAATTACAAAGTTATAGCCCGTTAAAATTACGCGTGACGTCACTCGGTGAGGCATTTTTACGGGAGCGAGTGACGTTACAGACTCCCACTCCTAACTTTTGATACCTTGTATCTTTGCTATTGTTTATTTGAACGAAAAAAGGAAAAATACGTGTCTTTTATTTTTGAATAAGCTAAAAGACGGACTAATTACAATTTTTAGCCATAATAGCCTATTCAGGAATTTGCCTTGACACCATGCTCCTTGCTCAGCAGGCGGATTGATGACGACAGTAAGTTTTATTTATACCCAGATAGACGTTGCTGCCTAATTCCTTTTTTTTTTTTTTTTTTGTTGCACCGGGGGAAAATGCATTTACGCATACCTGCTACTCGGGGACGCAGCAGGTTATGTGGGACTCACTCCGCCTCTAGATGGTAGCGAGACGGAGAATACCCACTAAAAAACCCCGGTCTTCACCGCCAATGCGCCTTGGGCGATGGTGACGTGGGATCTTGGTATAAACCATTACACCACGCCACCACCAGCGCTGTCTGCTAGGCAGATCCGGCCGGCCCCCCCACTTGGGGCAGCCTAGGGCTCAGGCAGAAGCCGTCGCCCTCCTCCAAGGACGGGATCCGTGCAAGGCAAGGGAAATGTCCCCACACCAACCCTCACTGGACCCCGTCGGGCGTGCAATCGTCACCGCACGGTGGATTTTTAGTGTGGTTTTCTCCACTTGGGCCTACCGGTAAAGGCAGGCCCCCTGGCCCCCGCCGAAACAGGGGTAACAGGTGGTTTGGTCTGTGGTTTGCTCCACTCGGGCCTACTGGTTAAGGTAGACCCCCTGGCCCTCGCCGAGAACGGCAAGGGTAACAGGTTGCGCGGTCGGTTGGTCAACGACCCGTCCGACGGTCACGAGAACCGAGCCGCCGGACCCGCCGCGCCGCGGCTGAAATGCGCCGCCCACCAAGTCTCGTCCGGGAAGAAGGCCAATGGCCTACAACACCCTCCGTCACGTCCGGGATACTACTCCGCCCATTAAGGGCCCAACAAAGCACACAAGTGCGCGGCCAGGACAGCGTCCGCAGACCCGACAGACGCTGTCGACCGGCTCCTCCAAGGGGTAAGTCGGCAAGGGTCGCAGAAGATAGGGAGGACAGCAACGAAACACTGCGAGATCCCCCGAAGGGCACTCCTCTTCCTCTGCGACCATCGCCGACAAACCATGGCTGCCAAGCAGCCCAACAGGTGCCATGCACCAACGCATTCCTTTATTATGCGATTCGACTTCGCCACTAAACGCGGCCCAACCATGCTGCGCGCCCGCGTCGCGCAGCTGCGGACTATGTCCGCCCCGAGGCGAGACGACCAGCTTGCTCGTATTCACGAGCAAGCTCGTCTCCCTCATTGAGAATTAGCCGTCGGGTGGCAATCTCCTAAGAGATTACCACCCGCCGTTGCCCAGGGTGCGCCGGGACCCACTACTACCAATCCCCCGAAAGAGATTAGTAGCAGTTTGCCACTCGAGGAGGCTTCTCTTTGTTGCACCCCTGCTGCCTAATTCCTGAATCTACGACACCCATCATTATCATCAGCTTATTGCAGTCCACTGCTGGACATAAACCTCTATAGTTGTTCGCTACTTAAGGCAAACATCTGGAGGACATGATTGCCACGCTGGGCAGGCGGGTTGGCAATCGCACCCACCCCCTACGACACCCATGGGATGAGATTAATTAAATAACTAAAACATTAAGAATAGAAACCAAAAGTTACGTTCTAAGTAGATAGTAAACTATGGTACTATCTGTCTCTCCATTGATCCAGCCAGCGCGAGTAACGACTTGCCATTTAGTGCCAGAGTTATAGCCATCGCGATTGCTTCCTACTATTTTTGCCTTCTTTGAAATAAGATAGATAAATTAATGGGTAAGTTTATATGGGTGGACTGTGTAGGAAAAACATAATACAATTATTGAACTTCCTACTAATAATATAAATGCGAAAGTTTCTTGAGATGGATGTTTGTTCCTCTTTCACGCATTAATTATTGAACGGACAGTAATATACCTTATACGTTGGAGTAACACATAGGCTATGTTTTATACAAATATTCACGCAGGCAGAGCCGCGGGCAGCAGCTAGTCTATAATAAAGCAGAGTTAGTTTCAAATAGCGATCTTAAATACTCACTTTTGTATTTATTTGTGACTAGCTAATCCGGCCAGCTTACTTAGGTACCTAATATCGGCATGTTCTTTAACTAAATTATTTTTAGTTATTTCAGCAAAAAATAAACATTTAATTCTAATACGTTTAATACGTCTAAAATTAAACGACGGGTTGGCGCGACCAGCATGGTATTTTTTTTCTTTTTAACCGACTTCGAAAAAAGGAGGAGGTTCTCAATTCGTCTGTATGTATAATATTTTTTTTTTATGTTTGTTAATATTCGATGACATTGACAGCTTCGAATCCTGAATTGAGCATCACAATAAAACTGGAAGTCTTTATCTAGGCCTTACGTCTTTATATGCAGTTTAATCAAACATCATCCTATAAATAAATACGTTACGCATCTATTTAAAACAACAGATAGATGTCAGACTAGCGGACGAGCAATAAGCGACGAAATTAAATAAATTAATCAATCCATCGTCCGGCCGATAAAAGTTCCAACAAAATATACAGGGGGAGACGTAATCGGATCACGGGGTGACAAATTAAAGTAGAACGTACTATAATATGTACGAGTATAATGCCTTTGAGAGTCGCTTTTCAATTAAACAAAGGCTTTATAGCAACAAAAACTCGGTTTATAACAATATCCGTCAAAAAAGGAATTAGTATGTCTGGTTTTTTAGGGTTCCCTAGCCAAATGGCAAAAACGGGACCCTTATAGATTCGTCATGTCTGTCTGTCTGTCCGTCCGTATGTCACAGCCAGTTTATTACGAAACTATAAGAGCTACATTATTGAAATTTGGTGCGTAGATGTATTCTGTTAACCGCATTATGATTTTGAAATAAAATCAGAAAAAAAACCAAAATTTTTGGGGTTCCTCATAGAACATAGAACTGCAACTCAAAACTTTTTTTCATCGAACCTATACGTGTGGGGTATCTATGGATAGATATTTAAAAATGATGTTGAGGTCTCTAACATAATTTTCTTCTAAACTGAATAGTTTGCGCGAGAGACTCTTCCAAAGTGGTGAAATGTGTAATGTGTGTGTGTTCCCCAATTATTCACGAAAAAAGTATAAATAAGTGAATCAGTTGTGTAGTACCTATGGTACAAGCTTCGGCTTAGTTTGGGCCTAAATGGCGATGTGAAGCCCAGCATGTCTTGGGTTATTTATTTATTTATTTATAGGATAGATTAGTGTAGTATAGATTTATATGCGTCAAGTGCAATCTACTTAGTCTGCAAACACTTTTAATAACTAGACCAAAGGAGCAAGCGAGTTTCTGAAACTCCACTACCCTTAGCTCCGCCATTCTCGCGATCGACTATCGCAAGATAAATCCCCGTATCTTTTCAATTATCTCGTCGCGTGATTAAGCGGGCCAATATAGCGCCAATAAGAGTTGGCGGTAATTAATACCTTCCCAATAGACCGTGGACTTCAATTTCCGATAGTATTTTCGGCCTGAGAAACGTTGCCGATTTTTAACTAAATTGTATTATCGTTTGGAAATTTTCATTCGTTTTAAGAACGTTTATTTTTATATGCAGTCGCAAGAGTGTGCTTATAAGTCGTGTTGCATTTTATAACTGACTTCAATTGTGATGGTTATACCAACTGGTGGCGGTAGATAAATATCAGATCGTTGACGGGCAGCAGCATCACCGGAGCGAGAAGATACGCCCTGCGATCGCCAATCCACCTGCTCAACGTGGCGATTATAAGTATATCCTCCAGATGTTTGCGCACAACAGTTTCCTACGTGGCGAACAACTGGAGAGGCCTGTGTCCAGCAGTGGACTGCATTATGATGACGATTTTTTCCAAGGCGGCTTTGTGATCATCACAGGACTGCGGTGAAACCAAAGGTTCTCTTACAGTGGCATGACATGGTATCTATGTTTATTCAAGTAGCGCGACAGAAGCGTGAGTGCAGTAGTCTGACTTAGTGGTGACGCATGCGGCCTTGCATTTCTTTATTATCATCATCAGCCTCTCGCAATCCACTGCTGGATAAAGGCTTCTCCATTTGTTCGACACCTTGCTCCATCCTAGGCTTATCGCATCCAGCACTTGCCAGCCAACCTGCGTAAATTGGTCCTACACTTAACTACGTCTACCGATACCGCTAGTCACTCTATAACTCGTTTACCTCATCCGTTCTGTGGGCTTAATTTAGCAAAAAAAAAACAAGAATACTCAATATCTTATCTATTTATCTCTCTCCTATATAAAATGTAGAGACACTATGTGGTCCATTGTACAACCGTCCAAGCATGACAATGTAGCACCCTCATTTCTGGTGTCACCGAAAACCATCGTCGGGGCGCGCTATGCTGAGTGACAGCCATTTTGGATGCATAATATTGTTTTTTATGTTAAGTTTTAAGTATTCATAAGTTTTATGCTCCAAATAAAATTATTTCATTTCATTTCAATAACTAAAAAGTAAACGTAAGTGACATCAAAATATGAAAACGACATCTTTGTTTAATCTGTAACGGTCGGAGCGAACCCGCAGACCAGCCTAAACTAACAAGCGTTTGCCGGCTCATTTGAACAGCAAACAGAGACCGGCTCGTTCGATCATCGGATGGGTGTACAAAGGATATTGGCGAAGAAACTTACTAGTACCTAACTCTAGGAGGATTTAGTAGTACAGTGTGCGAGTTGATTAAGCTATTTCTATTGTATATCTAGCAAGTGGTGGATGCGAGAAGCCTAGGACCGATCAAAGAAGCGAACATTGGAAGAGGCCTATGTCCAGCAGTGGACTGATAACTAAGTTAGGACTACTATAAATAAACTGATGATATGCTTTTGCAGGAACGTTATGATAGACACAAAACAATAACCTATATTATGGCCATTCAATTCATGTATGAACTTAGTTCGCCGGCTTGATTTAGATAATTACTTAAATAATTCAACATATTGATTGCCATATCTCAAGACATATTCGAGTGTATTGTGCACGTTCGTAAGAATAAACATCTTTACAAAAGACATGCTGATTGCCATTTTAACACGAGAAACAAGAACAAACTTGCTGTTTTGCTGGGCTAAGCGCAAAATGCCTGACAAAATACTACAGAATAGTTGTTTCCGGATTTTAGATAGGATGTAAAATCAATTTTGATTCTGAAGCTGAATACCGGTCAGGCAATTTTAATCAAGTAGATTGTACTATTTATAAAACACACTGACCCGTGTCAATTCATAATAAGTTTGGTACTCAAACGTTCGCCTAAATCCGAAGAGGATTATGTTTGACCTGAGGGATCACATTGTGCGGTGAGGCCAAATTGAAATTAAGAGAAATCCAAGCAAGATTCTTCAGAATTCGTTAAAACTATTCCTCGGTAGTTGCGAGTCGGAGATTGGATGCCTTATTACATGAACAAACTCTAAAACAGCTCTAAGGACTTTTTTAAACTCTCATAAATATGAAATGAAGTTACGGGCAGTTTTGAGAAATAATTGGAGAAGATGGCGGCTACGATCTACTCAACATTACAAGTACAAGTTTTAAACTATAAATTGAGAAACATGTTTTAAACAAAACAGTCTGGAAACATTGTTCGTTGGCAATTAAATATAATGATGTTGAAATTTGAAGTTTTATAATTAAGTCTTGGTTGAAATATGGAAAAATGAGTTGGGGGATGGCTTGCTTGTGGTCGAAAAAAGTAATCGTATTTCTTATAGATCGTTTAATTAGATGTTTTAACAAAGAGTGTGAAAGAATTCAACCTCAGAGGAAACAATCTGTTTTTTGTGTTATACAGCCTTCAATTACATACTAGTTTGAGCCCTGCGATATTTCCCCATGAATCGTAAAGTACATTGAGCCTTCTGACATGCCCAGACCCATATTCATAATATATTTTTTATACCACTAGGTAATAAGTTGATATTTAAAAAAAACTGTCAAATCATAGGGTAGAAGTGAAAGTTGTCCTACGGTTGAAAGTGATGATGATGCCGATGATGTTTTAGGCCAGATAAAGACAAAACATAGTATCTTATTAACATTATGGTCATTGACCATAAGTCATTGTTTTTTTACTAAGATGGACTTCTAAATATATAGAGTTTTATGTAACAATGATCCTAACATCATCATGTCATTTGTCTAATCTGCTTCCATTGAAATAGGTACATGATAATATTTCAACGGAGACCAAACCTGTAGTAAATACTACTTAACTTAATCCAATATTTCAAGCGGCGGAACTTTTCACTCTAGCCAAATGAATGTAAATAATCAAGTTAAAATGTAAACCAGCTCTACTAACCTGTTTCGCAGTAGAAACTCCAAATAGCTAGCGGAACTTTGCAAGACTAGTCTTCGGGTATCCAGAAGGAATTAAAGCGATACAATAAAACGTGGCCACATCCAATTGAAGGAGTGTAAAGTTAAATAGGTCTGCGTAGGGACCGAGTTGAAATTAACTTTCTTGTTTAAACATCCGAGAGGTTAATGTTGGAACTTGGAAAGCGAACCGCAATGCGTTCTCGAAATATGGAACTTGGTTACCGTTTAACACAACATTCCGAGCGAGAAGCTTCCGATAGAATTGGCAATTGAGTTATCAGACGTGTTTAACTGTGTTACGAATGGTGGAGTACACTTCGATAACGTTGTCTTTGGTATATTCTAGCTGTTACTTACTTGTACTTTTATTTTTAATTAAATTTTACCTTACAACTTTACGTTAATTCTAATTGATCCCAATTCAACTAGTTTCTTCTCAACTGATGAAAATATTTAAGGTATTATCCACCCAAACTGGTCTGTCTTTATCAATCTAGTTTGGAATCCGGAAATTCTACTTTTTGATATTAGATTATTATCAGGTGTTGATTAAATGCCATTGCGCTGAAATTAAGCTTCTCCAGTTAATTAGGAATGTTTTCCATCAAGTGAAACCTTTTTATGGTAAACTTAAAACTGAAGTTGAGTTTTAAAATCTTTGTTTTTGAATTGAACTTTGTTTTATTACAGCTAGGGCTGATTCTAAACCTTAAACACGAGTAGTTCACACTCACAACCATGAGAATAGAATTTGCGCGCCCATCCCATAATAGCTCTGACGGCGACTACATAAATGTTCGATGAGGTCGATGTCAACAATCGATACGCCTCTTAGATGCCAGCCGATATAGGCCAACACCATGTCCTATTAATAATACAGAATCAATTTTATTGTCTCTTGTAATTTGAATGATAATAAAAACGATTAAAGTCATTTGTACAGATTAATAAAAGTAACGGTCCAAATATGGAACCTTGTGATACACTCACTTGTGTGTAATTCAAAAAATCTTTGTTTAAATATCATTTTCTCAGACCTGAATTAACTATAGGTATAATCGAACCACGGTGTTTCTGAACGTTATTCAGAAAAGTTGCAACTAGAAGCTGTTTTCAAAGAACCGTTGCATGTGGCAGAAAATTACGCGCAAACGTATCGTGGAAGACTTTTAACCATCAAGATGATAAGGATCTATCTATCTAATCAATTGAAATTGTTTCCAAAAGAAACTACCAAAACGATTCCTACTTAATTACTATTACGTAGTCCCAATAATTTCGTAGACTTTGTGGCTTTGGCTGAAGTGGTCTTCAGAGCAATAGTTGCGTGCACCCGGCCCGCACCAGCTCCGGTGAATTCATGAATGTTCAATGACGTCGATGTCAACAATCGATACATGCGAGTATTAGACGCGTAGCTGCATCCGTCTCACAGTCGTATATGTACCGTGTCATGACTCGTGACATGTCGATATCGTGACCGGTGATATGATGATTGAACTCCAAAGCTAACCATCAACTTTATCAAATTTCTATTCCTGCCGCATCGTTCAAATGTGGGACTCATTGCCCGTACCTACATTGCTTCCTTCGATATACGATTCTGTAAAAAGGGGCGTGAAGTGTCTTATCGGCGCCTGCATGGTGGTAGCAAATGACAGGTGGCAAGCTGGTTAATTGCCCATTGTCGTAGTGACTTGGGATTCTATTTCATGTTCCATCAGGCCATCATTATCATCTTCATCCGCCTATTGCAGTCCACTGCTGGACATAGGCCTCTCCAGTTGCTCGCCACCTAGGGCAAACATCTGGAGGATATACCCACAATCGCCACGCTGGGCAGGCGGGTTGGCGACCGCAGAGCGTAGCTTTCGCTCCGGTGACGCTGCTGCCCGTCATCAGTCTGTGGTATGTAGCTACGCCTTCAATTATTGTGATGGTTATACCGCCACCAGTCGGATGCCAGCGCCTCGTTTGTTATTCGCCAGGATGCACCAAGTGCGGGTGAGGTTGGCTTGGAGCGGAAAGATGATAAGCCGCTCCCTTACATCAGGCCATAATATACTTTTATGTATGTAAGGTGTGATTTTTTTATTTGCCATCGACACAAAAAGAAGAAGAAGTATGTAAGGCTTTAAACAGTCACGAGTTTTGCTAGCAAATTGGCTGAATATTAATCGGATAATCGGTTTTAATAATATTAAAGATATAAACTGTAGGTAGGTATATTATTAAGGAACTAAGGTGTTCCGATATTACGAGTATTTAATGTCCTCTTTTACTAGAAAAGTATTTAGAAGTGTATTGCGTCTAGTGTCCACATCCCAATTCTGTATCTAGTTCATTGCCATCAATCACCCCGGTATCACAGTTAAAGTTATAAATAAACAGGTCCAAAATAACAATGAGCCTAAGTAAATCGTGCACAGAGGCTATTAAATGAGTAGTTTGTTTATCCGCGGCAGTTAGCATGTCGTTAGCCGTAATGGAGGTCGTTACTGTCTATCTGACCGCGGCGACAGCATGCATTGTTAATCAGATTTACTTACAGCCATTTTTCTTGTTAAAATAATTTATTTTCTTTCTGTTAGCAAATAGGGATTTTCAGGGTCAAAATAATTACATTTTTATTAAGTCCGTGTTATAAACAAAAAATAACAAAGATATACGACATCAAGGGATGTAAGGGAGCGGCCTATCATCTTTTCGCTCCAAGTCAACCTCACCTGCCCGTGGTGCATCCTGCCGAATAACCAACGAGGCGCTGGCAACCGACTGGTGGCGGTATAACCATAACAATTGAAGGCGTAGCTAAATACTAAAGACCGGTGACGAGCAGCAGCGTCACTGGAGCAAGAATCTACGCCCTGCGATCGCCAACCCGCCTGCCCAGCGTGGCGATTATGGGTATATCCTCCAGATGTTTGCTCTAAGTGGCGAACAACTGGAGAGGCCTATGTCCAGCAGTGAACTGTAATAGGCTGATGATGATGATGATGAGGGCATCAAAATGTAGGAGTGGGGGTCTTTGACGTCACTCAGTGGCGAAAAAACTTAACGGGCTATATCTTTGTAATTTTTGGCCTAATTTACAAATGAAAAAATACATGTCTTTTATTTTTTAACAATCTAAAAGACGGACTAATTACATTTTTTACGGCATAAGGCCTATTGTATAGAATTGCTTGCTTGCATATTTGATGCAACTGTGAATTAATTATCTGTTAAATAGGAGAAGTATGAGGCGATGGGATGTAAAATATCACCTTTACGGTTTTTTTTCGATCCCATGTTGCTTGTGGTATTTAGCTACGTTTTCAATCGTGATGGTTATACTGCCAAAGGTCTGTTGCCTGAACCTCGTTTGTTATTCAGCAGGATGCACCACGCACAGATGTGGGTGGCTTGGAGCGAAATAAAATGGTCGCTCCCTTACATCCCTTTGTTTATTATACTTAATGTAAATATTCAAAATCGGAAGGAACATCCCAAATGAATCTTGAGAGACATAAATTCTCGTAATGCAAGTAATAAACGGGGAAGACATTTTGTGCCCCACGAGTTATGAACACTTCCTAACTTCATTAAGAAGCGCGATTCCTCTCAAAATTCCTTTTTCATTCGACTATTCCGAAGATTAGGAGCCCCTTTAACAAATGACCGACGATCTATGACCCTTCCGAATTATTACAATAAAGGCCTGCTTAAAATCTAAAACAGTCAATTTGATGGGGCCCGTACAAAAGGAGTGGGTTCGCCAGGAGTATAGTAAATGGTGAGACAAGTTCTGGTTGTCGCAAAACTTAAAAAAAATGAACTGCCACTTAAACTAATGGTTACAACCAGTAATGTTCATCATCAGCCCACATCAGTCCACTGCTGGACATAGGCCTCTCCCAAGGTTCGCCACTGTGCTCGATTTTGGGCTTTTGGGCTGGGACCAGTAATTTTAGTGCATTTTTAGTTTTGCGATAACCAGAATTTGTTTAACCCCTTACTGCACATCGTGAAGACTATAATTTTAATGTTCAAGTATGCACCTATGTTTTTGTATGAGCAGTTGTGAACAAACTCTTTTGTCGCGGCTGTAACAGAATTTTACAGCTCACTATAATATTGAGACAATAACACATAGCGGTTCTTGTCTAATTTACCCAAGATATTTACTTTTGACTAATATGCAATAGCGAGAGGAAGCCACAATATAAATTATCTAGTTGAAGTAATTTTTAAAGAACAATCACTTTCCAACAAATAGTCCCAAGATTCCCCTTGTACTTTTGGCCACCCCAAAAAGGGCCAACTCCTCTCGATCTAAACTAATATACGATTCAGGACGCGGCTCTAATTGTGCAATTAAACCTCGCTATTTCCATTAATGGAATTATTATTCCGCTTCACAGATGAGGTCGAGATGAAGAAATCCCCCGATTCACCCAATTGATGGACAGACTCGACGATGGAGAGGCGGGAAGAGGTGCATAGGCACGGTTGTAGTATCGCCAAGCAGACGATCTTGACGACGCACCCCAGCGGCCTGCAGACGAGAGTGTCTGTCGAGCTGGCCAACTTCGATGCTCTGTGCGTGCATTCTGAGTGCAAAAGCCCTCTGAAACGAGCCATGTGGGAGGGAAGCCCGTTTTTGGCTCGGCGCATGCTGGGCGGGGTGTCAGCGAATGCTACTCCTGTTCTGGGAAGGAGGAGTGATGCGGTGAATGAGGGGAGGCTGTCTCAGCAATGCACGCCTGTGATGAGGCGTAGGGAGCTGCTCGATAGTCCGGGGGGCAGCCCGCTGCCTCAGCGGAGGGCGGAGGAGGAGAATTGCGATGTGGACAACAGCGTCATCAGTGGCTGGCTGAAGTTCCGAGACAACAAGCGGGTGAGTGTAGTTTATAATTGATCTTTCTTTGTATTGAAAGAGAGTTTCTAATTGATTGCAAGCTTTTTAACGGTACTCACGCGTGACGTTGACGCGTGACTTTTATTATACAGTACATTATGTACTTACAGTTTGACGTTTTGCATTTGCTGTAGTCACAAAGGCACTGGGTGGCCGCGGGGTCGAATGATCTTCTGCTCTTTCCTAATAAAAGTTTTAGATAGATAGAAACCCATTTAAGATAGATAAGAACACACAGACACACAGTAATTCCTCACTATAAAGACGTAAAGTCATGCAAAATCAATGGTAAGTACATGGAAAACAATGGAAAAAATATCATGGAACATTTTTATATTTTGTAGGTACAAGTCCAAATACAAATTGCTTATGTATTCTTCTCTATGACTCTTAGGTCGGTATTAAAAGTAAGTTTGCTTTAATTGTTAGGTGCATTAAGAAAGTTTAAATGCATTAGGCAGCGCTATCTAAAGAAGAAAAGTTTGAGTATTAAAAACTTGGTAGTACCTATTAATTACATTTTTGCGAGTGTGCGAGAGATTTTTTAATTTTACCATCAGACGAGCGGCAGGATACAGCGGATAGGCATCGTTATAAATGATTCAGAACTCCGTACTGTTTCTCCCCACTTTCGTAGTTCGCATGGCAAAACTGGAGAATTCCTTGCCGGCTTCCATATTCTCTGAGAGATATAAATCTTCCGATTGTCAAGAGAGTGAATCAGTATTTGCCATTGGCTGGGTGAGAACGCTCCATCGTGGACAACCACATCGCTTTATATCAGGCGAATTACGGTCAGGTCCAAACCCATTACGAATAAAAATACATTCATATTCCTTGGAATAAAATACACGCAAATTACCTTTTGTACAATGAAATAAATATCCACAAACAACGTAATAAGATTGCTCCATTACAACTTTTCTCATATCATAATCTCCAAGCTACCAGCGCACTCCCAACCGTAGATATAACAATTGTACCAGGTCCATTGCAGCACCGTCTCATTTGAGTCGTGAATAATTCACTGAATCACCGACAATGGAGAGCGAGCTTCACAATAAATCACTACTGCTGTAGTGCATACACTGCGGGGTTCGCTTGAAGCTTGCAGTTGAACTTTATAGGTATTTTAATGGACTACAAAAAAGATGAGGTTTTTTTCAATTGTTGTGTTCGAAGCAGTTTCCGGGAAAATGTTT
Source organism: Conogethes punctiferalis (assembly GCA_031163375.1). Lineage (NCBI taxonomy): Eukaryota > Metazoa > Arthropoda > Insecta > Lepidoptera > Crambidae > Conogethes > Conogethes punctiferalis. The sequence continues at coordinate 371,498 of CM062090.1, read as the reverse complement.
TTAAGGAACGGAAAGCAAAATGTTTGATTGAATAATAGGGATAAAAAAGCTTTCATAAAAAAATATATATATCTACCTACGTCACCGTAACTTGCTACGCTATGGGTATTTAAAAAACACAAATCCAATAAAATTGATACTGTTTCTCTACTACATTATGCATGTATTATACTCGTATATACATATAAATTACGTACGTAATTTTAACGTAACGTAAACTTCTTGAATCACTTTCACTACAACAACAATGCATGTTTAACATTAAAATATTTAAAAAGTTTGTAATACTAAAACATGTAACAATTGGCGATTCACGATCGCTTGCGAAAACAAAATCGCTTTTTTTCTGTCGCTAGTCTATTAAATAAAATCTAAGAACTAAGTATACATAAGGACAGACAGTCAAAAGCGACTTGGTTTTACACTATTTAGTTATAAATGAATCGTCACGCCATTGACGACGCGCCCTAAGACCTACACTTAACAACCCTATGTATAGTCGGCACAAGCTCGCTACACGAATCTTCCTGTTTAGACTCAGGTGCTTGTAACGGTACTCGCCCTTTGAACTAAAACACTGCATAGCTAGCATTGGCTGGAGTGAGCCCAAAGGGGAAGCATGTAGGCGTTCACACGGATAAAATGCATTATTGGCATGTAAACTCTTTTACTAAGCAGTTTTGTGCGAGATTGAAGCTGTAGGTATACGAGTTTGTTCAAAGTCAAATGGCTTACTGGATAATGCGTTTCAGTAAGTATCAATTAAATAGAAGAGAATACCGACCGCAAATAGGATAGAATTAAACAGCAAGTATATATTTATTCATAAAGTAAGTCTTAAATATAAATAAGCACTTATGAATCATCAAGTAGATGATAAATATGAATGAAATACAGGGTCGCCCTAGCTTAGGTTCCAGATCACTCGCTAAATAATTTAATTATACCAATTGTAATTCTTTGATTATATTGTACTGTGTGTGATAAACTGATAAATAAATGTTTTATTTTTTTATTAAATTTTCATCATCATCATCAGCCTATTGCAGTCCACTGCTGGACATAGGCTCTCCAGTTGTTCGCCGCCTAGGGCAAACTTTTGGAGGATATACCCATAATCGCCGCGCTGGGCAGGCGGGTTGGCGATTGCAGAGCGTAGCTTCTTGCTCCGGTGACGCTGCTGCCCGTCATCGGCATGTGGTATTTAGCTACATTCTATCGTGATGGTTTTACCGCCACCAGTAGGTTTGCGTAGGTTCGTTTGTTGTTCGGCAGGATGCACCACGGGCAGGTGAGGATGGCTTGGAGCGAAAAGGTGATAGATCACTCAATAAAAATGATTCGACCGTCGGGCTCTGAAAGTGGGGTACCGGTTTCACGGGTTCTGTCACAGCCAACATCTGGACTCCGCGTTAGCTACTAAGTAATCTCTTGCAAAACATCGTTATAACGTTCGAACCCGTAACCGTCTTGGCCCCTAGGCACTTGTTACCACTAGACCAGCAAGGTTTACTACCATATTATATAAGCGTAGGTCTTTCCCACTTATCTTAAGACTATGTTTCAATTTCTTCACTCGACACACACTCGGGAACTTCGCTCTTCAAGCAACTCTCTCCTAGCCATTCCTTTACACCACTCGAGCTTCGTCTCCAACTCCTTTTGCGTGCAGGCGGTCAGACTCTGGAACGGACTACCAGAAAGCATCCGTAGTGCTCCGAGCAGAGCGTCATTCAAAATAAGGCTCCAAAAATATTATTGGCTCCAACATTCGGTGCAATAGTTCCTTCTATCAGTCGTCGTTCTAATGTATATTATTTTTTATAAGTATGTCTATAGTATAATGTATAAATATTTATTTATTAGTCTATTTTATTCACAATTATGGATTATAAATATGTATGTTATTATAAAAACTATTTTATATTTATTTCTATATAAATGAATATCTATATACATATATTTTTTTTTATTATGTACCTACGTATTATTATATTGGATTACTTTAATATTTATTGTTGTTCTATTATATTAATTTTTAAATTTTGTTTTTCAAACAAACTTTTTTGGCACACTACCCTATTGCTAGTTTCTGCTTAGCCCAATGGTTGACTGGTAGAGAATGCCTATGTGGCATTAAGTCCGCCTTTTGTACACTACTTTACTGTGCAATAAAGATTAAATAAATAAATAAATAAAATTGAGCTGTTGAACTACGCATTAGCGCGTTAATTGCTAGGCGCGCAGTGTACGCAGCGCGCGGCGAGGCGCCGGCACAAAGTATCGGGAGGCGGGAGCGCGACGAGAGCGCCGCAACTAGGCTAAGGGTCTGCCACCTGCGGGCGTAGGGCTGCACTAGTGTCGATGTATTAGACAGTCTTCTTTAAGTATTCTTCTTTTTTTTTAATAATAACTCGACATAACGGCTTCCCTACGCCTGATGGAAATCGAAAGAGAGGCCCAAGTCGCTGTGACAACGGGCAAGTAACTAATCAGTTACCTGTCAGTTGCCACCGCCATGCCAGCCCAACCCCAAACCCCCACGAGCTCCGGAAACCCTACCCACCGGCAGGAACACTACCCGGAGGTCATTTGGCTGCGGTATTCTATAGGATGGAGGTCCTTCCCCGGACGGGCAGCTCAATTCGAGCGAAGATTCGCCTCTCAAATGATAATTTTAAGCAAAACTTTAAAATTAACTTTTCGGCCCCAACGGCCATTTCAGCCTGCTAATCCTCTGCGTTATATCCGTAATTTTGGTTAATCCACGGATATACTCGTTTCTGAATGGATCGATTATTACTGCGCTATAAATAATTTAACTAAAATGCAATCGATATTTCCTTAAGACTCCCTAAGTCCCATCCCTAAAGGACATCAAAGCATGTACAAGCATTTGGCGCTCCACGTAGACGCATGCGTAAAGCGCAGTAATTCAGACTCGCCTGCAGCTTGATTACTTGATTGTGCTTAACATTCACGCTGTATAATATCCTGTTTTTGCCCATTGATGCAGAATGGGAGGTGTTACACGTTTTACTTGTTTCTAAATGGCTTTTTAACACCTAATTTATCCAACCAATTCGATTTAGGTTAGTTCTATCGTTCAAAAGGTAATGGTAAAGTAATTGTAATAGATAGATATTCTTTTAGAATAGGGGAAGGGGATAGTTAAAAGAAGGTAAGTGTAAGGTAAGTGTAATGTGCATTTTTTATTCAAATAGACCTAGGCTCAAACAAGGCCCTTCTTCTTGTCTTATAGGTACTAAACGGTAACCAGAGCACTCAGATTTGAGATGATTTAGGACACTAGTAATTGAGCCCGAAGCCTTTGGACTTTAAATAAATAAATAAAACAAGACATGCCACGCTGGGCCACACAGCGCCACCTAGTCCCAAACTAAGCCGAAGCTTGTACTATGGGTACTAGACGACTGATAAACTTACTTAGATACATTTTTTTTTGTAAATAGATACATATTACACATAGAAAACACCCAGACCAATACCAACAGACATGTTCATGAACACATATGTTTGTACTGTGCGGGAATCGAACCCACGACCCTTGGCTCAGAGGGCAGAGGTCACTACCAAATGAGCCACCAAGCCTGTCTTTACGCGCCAATTATACCTAAGTACGAGTATAACGTCAACCATTGCGCTTTTTGCTTATTTTTTTCTTTTATACCAAGATTTCATACATACAGTAAAAAGGATTCATATTTTAATTTAAACGAGCCTCATTTCGCATCTCCCACTAATCCTTATCACCCAAAAAAGTCTCCGAAAAACCGCTTCCACTCTACCCGAGAAGGCGCGATAAGCCTCGCTAGTAAAACACACGGTTCTTTTTTATTAACACCGCTTCTGTCCGGCAAAAAGGCTGACTTATGAGCGCATTTGCCGGGACAAATGTGGCCCATCCCGGACATCATCGGCCGGTGCCGGCCGTCCGTCATGCCGGACCGCCATAAACAAAGCCGGGGACATATGTGGGACGATCTAGTTGTTGCCCCAGGTATTGGTTATTGGAAAATGTTGGATGGTCTTGGTGTTGTGGATTGCGGTAACTTGTCAGACGAAATAAGGCGACAAATCGATCTTTGAGCTTGTACGTACACATAGCCTATATGTACCAGTCCGTTTGGTTCCCGGGATTAGAACAGGACTACTTTATCTCATCCTGTGAATGTCTTAGAAGACCACTAAGGAAATATTAGGAAACGGGCATCAGTTAAAACCTTAGCTGAGGCAACTGCTCCCTAATGACAATAGTCATTGGACGAGGACAGAGATATGTCCAGCAGTGGACGTTAGCAGATAGATTATGAAGATGATATATAATATATTTGTGGTACCTTCAACGTTATGATTAAAATTTTCTTCAAAGTCTGCTTTAAAAGCTCCTTAAGCGATTTCGCAGAGAAAGCGGAATTTTAGTTTTTGTGAAAAACTAGAAAAATGTATGTCTACACCGCTACTGAATCTTAACACTCTTTGAATGCACCCGCCGCATAAGCAAAGATCCCAAGATATACGAAAGCTACATTCAACGAAACAAGAAAAAAGCGTTTTGTTCACAGAAGTTTCTTCAGATAGAACGGCGTCAGTTTTTGTTTTCAAAGAATTACATCATTATCATCATCTGCTTCTAGCTACTGTCGTTGATGACAATGTAACCTCCACTGCTGGAGGTAGACCTATCCAATTGTTCCCCACTTTGTTCAATCCTGGGTCTTTCGCATCCAGCACTTGCCAACACAAACTTGCGCAAACCATCTACTAACAACAAGTAACTTTTCAAGCATTCTAAATTTAAAAGGTCAAAACAATGAGCACCTTCATCATAATTAGCTGCCTGCATTAGTTAGGGATGTAAGGGAGCGGTATATCATCTTTCCGCTCCAAGCCAACCTCACCTGCCCGTGGTGCATCCTGCCGAACAACAAACGAGGCGCTGGCAACCGACTGGTGGCGGTATAACCATCACAATGAAATGCGTAGCCAAATACTACCACAGGCTGATGACGGGCAGCAGCGTCACCGGAGCGAGAAGCTACACCCTGCGATCGCGAACCCGCCTGCCCAGCGTGGCGATTATGGGTATATACTCCAGGTGTTTGCCCAAAGCGGCGAACAACTGGAGAGGAGTCCAGCAGTGGACTGCAATAGGCTGATGATGATGATGATTAGTCCACTGCTGGATTTAAGCCTCTTCTAAAATCTTCTCGATCAGAAGCCACAATCATCCAGTTGATGCAGGCCATCGCTTCATTTAGCCCAGAAGTGCCCCGTACTACGCACACTTGTGTGTGTATCTATTGCAGAACTTTTTACTCCACCGATGTGGAACAGTGGTTCTATCCTGGATACATTTCTGTGGTTCCATTCCTTTAAATTTACGTTTTCTTAGATTTTAATTCGGTGGGGGAAAGGCGCTTTAAAAACGGCTGCTTATTCCTAAAGCGCTTTTTCTAGGTCCATAACTTGGCCGCGATGGGGCTGCGATAACGCGCTGCCTGATATTATCTAACCCAGCGGTTCTCAAAGTGGGAGACAAAGCGTCCTTGTGGGCACGAGAAACCCAGGGCTGGCGGTAAGAGGCTAAGAAAAAATTGGCGTGTGCCCCCAATTTTATATGTGTTAAGTATGAAGTTGCGTTTAAATTTTCCTTATTAGGTCTCGTTTATAAAAAGTTAAAATTTTGATACAAATAAGACTAATACAAATTATGAAATAACGACATCAAATAAAATATCAAATAATCTGGAACGACCTCCCAGCCGCGGTATTCCCTTATCGCTACGACATGTCCTTCTTTAAGCGTGGTTTAAAAAGAGCTCTTTCCTCACGGTAGGCAGCGGCATGGCTGTGCCCCTGGCATTGCTGATGTTCATGGGCGGCGGTTACTGTTTAACATCAGACAGGCCGCCTGCTCGTCTGCCACTGACGGCAATAAAAAAATAAAAAAAAATAACTACCAAATTCACTTCACGGACAATTGGAAGGTACATTACGTACAAAGTTACTCATCGTTCTCATTTCCTTAGTACACTCTACTCTATCTCGATTAATATTTATTTTATTTTTTAACTTTTTCGTAGAAATTTCTCTTCATAAGAACCTTTCACATGATTCAGTATTTTAAAGTAAAAGGCGCTGAAAAATTATTAATTTGTAAAACAATAAAATGTTGGATTATCGAGCATCTACCATAATTATTTTTATACCTTATTATTTTATACCTAAGTAGGCGGTTTACAAAAACAAAAAGTTTGAGAATCACTGTTCAAGCCTATGTAATTAGCCCCAGCCTGAGGCCTTTCATACTCGCCAACTGCCTAACTAGATAACGCTATATACTAGGCACGTACTACCAGATTATACAGAAATAACATAATGCTGAGTGGTGTAATCGTACCTAGGACGCGACTTAGCTACGTCGACTTAGTTACGTCTTAAAAGCACCTGATATTATAGAGAATATTTCTATGATATTAGTTGCGAGTGCGGCGTGGCCCCGCAGATCATGACTTGCCTTCTGGACTGCCCTGCTTGTCCAGAAAGGTGTTCACGAGCAGATTTCTTACTCGCCAATGGTAATGCTGTCCGTGTTGCAGAGTTTTAATATTGCCATTGATACGACAAGAAGAAGAATGATATTAGGTAAAAATGCTTCCTTTGACATGGGATGCCGAGAGTGTTATCACTCAAATTTTACCTCTTCTATTTTGGAGGCTACGATACGACTTTTTGTTAGTCACAAATAGTTGGCATACCAATTTTTAGATTTTTAACTAAAAAACTGCGGAATGGTCCATTTAAACTTCTACCCGCAGGGAAGTAAAAACGTACCCTATTTCTCTTCTTAATAGAATCACGTCAATTCGTTGCTCTGTTTTGCCATGAAAGACAGCCAAACCAACAGACACAAACCTACATTTTGCCAATACAATATTAGTATGGATAATTGGACAGTTTTCGAGCAGCATTCCAGATTTTCAGATGGCAAAAGTTGGTAGCAATATGAAAAAGGCACTTAAGAGATAGCCGTTTATTTTTAAGGGGTTCTTTTCAACTCAGTTTGCAAGATAATTTCGTGTAACATTCAGCCTGCGCAATTAGCCGTTTCCTCGTTATTAAGAGGAAATGTAGGTACAATACTTTTTTTCCATTTTGAAAAGAATTGGTAAATGTAAACTTTAAATATGATGTTCATCTTGACATTTGTGTTAAGACCATTATTACATTTGAAGCTTACTAATGATTTGATCTACCACAATCTTCGAACTTAGTGAGCAAATAAAGAAATTGAAATTGAAACTTACAAAAACAAATACTTTTTATGTTTAGAAAACCTCTATTAGAGTTAGAGCGATACCCTCTTCTACCTTAAAAAATTGTCGTAGAATAAGATAAGTTATAAAAAAATAATATGAGATTTTCAGCCATATTCCATAAGATTTTTTCTGTCTAAATAATAATAAATAACCTAGCTTCAAACTAAGCCGAAGCTTGTACTAGACAACAGATAAAATTACTTAAATACACAACGACCACTTAAATAATTTATGTCCAAGTTCGACAACCGATTAAATATTCATAAGGCCTTTTTGAAATTATTATTCTTTGTGAGAAACTCACAATCATAATACACAATATTTATCACAAAGAATGCCAGCTGAAATTACGGCATTCTACAAATACTCCCAATTGGAGTTAACATAAGATCGAATGTCATAAATAAGACATTTTCTAGACGTTATCTACAAAGAAGCAATAAGACGAAAGAAACGGAATATAATATAATAAGCGTTTCCCTGCGGTGGATTCCGGTACACGAATTTAATTCTTGCAATATTTATGGAAGGTCATTATCTTGGCTCCGGATCGACGGATTATTTCAATAATTCAGACACAAAAAGCAGGTAATTCGTTCTCCAGGATGTGTGGTGCAAAGTGTAAGCAACGAAGTGTAGAAAATCACTAATAAAAAAATATTTGGCTAGCATTAAATTGAAGTCACGTCTGTACGTAATGCTTTTATCTTAATGCTTTAATCGTAAACGTTTGACACTTCAGTGTCATGTGTACTCGTAGTGTTGTATGGCCATGTATATCACTCAATCGATCCGCTGCGACGCTGCACCGCATCGTGTGTCCTCACTGTAAGGCCTTATCGCCCTAGGTAGTCCTGCTAGTGTCTAGTATGTAGTATTCAGACACCCCTGGTCTTGGCGGAGATGGTGAGATCAATCCAATTTAGCGGGTTGCCCCTGCAGCTAAATCTGCTTCTGGTATCTGTATCTGCAAGCTCCGAAGGGATTCGGCGCGAAGAGTATGACCTTATCGCCCTAGTTTTGGATTCGCTCGGCAGACACAATAATATGAGCTGTGGACGAAGAGTTTATTCTACCGATGCCCCGCCGATTATTTAGGCGGTGCGTGAAACGGCATCTCAGTGGGCCTTCAGGGTGAGGGCGATGGGCGCAATGGAATTGCTCTATTGTGCCTGTCGACCTAACTTTTGGACCCCACGACCGCTTACCATCAGGTGGAGTGAGGTCATCCTGAAAGCTCTTTTTATTAAAAAAAAACCGCTACCGCTCATGGCTCAGCCCACGCGTCAGCTCAAAGCGACGTATTTTTACTTCTCCCTAGAACCCGCGGAGGAATCGCCGGAATTTCTCATTGAACACCGGCCAGGAGACGAGCTCTTAAGCGATTTTTAAGGCGCCGTGTAAAAGATGTCTTTATACCTCTGTACCACCGACCGTGAAATAGGAGAAATGTTTTCGTTTTTTCGGGCTTTTTGTTATAAGCGTCATTATGAATTGTTTTGTTTGGATTAGCACGGGTCAGGCGTTTTGTTTTAATGCAGTAACTTCCTCTTTTAGATGCTTTCAAGATAGAAGTAGATATAGACGTAGTGAAGGACGCACTAAAGCCAGGTAAAGTGACTATTTCTGCAATGTGGATGGTAAGTGATGGATGCGAGAAAGCCAGAATCAAGCTAAGTGGCAAACAAAAGGGATGTTTTGGGGGTCAAAATAATTACAAATAATTATCGAAAAAGAAATACGGACTATTTATAGTCCGTATTTAGATCGTAAATATGTAGATATAGGACACGTATTTTTCCTTTAAATATAAAATAGCAAAGACACAAGACATTAGGAGTGGGGGTCTTTGACGTCACTCCGTCCCGTAAAAATACCTTATAGAGAAATGTCAAGCGTAATTTCAACGGGCTATAATTTTGTAATTTTTAGTCTAATTTACAAATAAAAAATACATCTTTTATTTTTGAATAAGCTAAAAGACGCACTAATTACATTTTTAGCTAAACTAGCCTATTGGAGAGGCATTATGTCTAGCAGCGGACTATGAAAGGCTGATAATAATAAATAAAATAAAAAATTTAAATAACCCAAGACATGCCACGCTGGGCCACACAGCGCCACCTAGCCCCAAACTAAGCCGAAGCTTGTACTATGGGTACTAGACAACTGATAAACTTACTTAGATACATTTTTTTTTTTGTAAATAAATACATATTATACATTAATACAAATACTTTTTATGTTTAGAAAACCTCTATTAGAGTTAGAGCGATACCCTCTTCTACCTTAAAAAATTGTCGTAGAATAAGATAAGTTATAAAAAAATAATATGAGATTTTCAGCCATATTCCATAAGATTTTTTCTGTCTAAATAATAATAAATAACCTAGCTTCAAACTAAGCCGAAGCTTGTACTAGACAACAGATAAAATTACTTAAATACACAACGACCACTCAAATAATTTATGTCCAAGTTCGACAACCGATTAAATATTCATAAGGCCTTTTTGAAATTATTATCCTTTGTGAGAAACTCACAATCATAATACACAATATTTATCACAAAGAATGCCAGCTGAAATTACGGCATTCTACAAATACTCCCAATTGGAGTTAACATAAGATCGAATGTCATAAATAAGACATTTTCTAGACGTTATCTACAAAGAAGCAATAAGACGAAAGAAACGGAATATAATATAATAAGCGTTTCCCTGCGGTGGATTCCGGTACACGAATTTAATTCTTGCAATATTTATGGAAGGTCATTATCTTGGCTCCGGATCGACGGATTATTTCAATAATTCAGACACAAAAAGCAGGTAATTCGTTCTCCAGGATGTGTGGTGCAAAGTGTAAGCAACGAAGTGTAGAAAATCACTAATAAAAAAATATTTGGCTAGCATTAAATTGAAGCCACATCGTCACGTCTGTACGTAATGCTTTTATCTTAATGCTTTAATCGTAAACGTTTGACACTTCAGTGTCATGTGTACTCGTAGTGTTGTATGGCCATGTATATCACTCAATCGATCCGCTGCGACGCTGCACCGCATCGTGTGTCCTCACTGTAAGGCCTTATCGCCCTAGGTAGTCCTGCTAGTGTCTAGTATGTAGTATTCAGACACCCCTGGTCTTGGCGGAGATGGTGAGATCAATCCAATTTAGCGGGTTGCCCCTGCAGCTAAATCTGCTTCTGGTATCTGTATCTGCAAGCTCCGAAGGGATTCGGCGCGAAGAGTATGACCTTATCGCCCTAGTTTTGGATTCGCTCGGCAGACACAATAATATGAGCTGTGGACGAAGAGTTTATTCTACCGATGCCCCGCCGATTATTTAGGCGGTGCGTGAAACGGCATCTCAGTGGGCCTTCAGGGTGAGGGCGATGGGCGCAATGGAATTGCTCTATTGTGCCTGTCGACCTAACTTTTGGACCCCACGACCGCTTACCATCAGGTGGAGTGAGGTCATCCTGAAAGCTCTTTTTATTAAAAAAAAACCGCTACCGCTCATGGCTCAGCCCACGCGTCAGCTCAAAGCGACGTATTTTTACTTCTCCCTAGAACCCGCGGAGGAATCGCCGGAATTTCTCATTGAACACCGGCCAGGAGACGAGCTCTTAAGCGATTTTTAAGGCGCCGTGTAAAAGATGTCTTTATACCTCTGTACCACCGACCGTGAAATAGGAGAAATGTTTTCGTTTTTTCGGGCTTTTTGTTATAAGCGTCATTATGAATTGTTTTGTTTGGATTAGCACGGGTCAGGCGTTTTGTTTTAATGCAGTAACTTCCTCTTTTAGATGCTTTCAAGATAGAAGTAGATATAGACGTAGTGAAGGACGCACTAAAGCCAGGTAAAGTGACTATTTCTGCAATGTGGATGGTAAGTGATGGATGCGAGAAAGCCAGAATCAAGCTAAGTGGCAAACAAAAGGGATGTTTTGGGGGTCAAAATAATTACAAATAATTATCGAAAAAGAAATACGGACTATTTATAGTCCGTATTTAGATCGTAAATATGTAGATATAGGACACGTATTTTTCCTTTAAATAAAAAATAGCAAAGACACAAGACATTAGGAGTGGGGGTCTTTGACGTCACTCCGTCCCGTAAAAATACCTTATAGAGAAATGTCAAGCGTAATTTCAACGGGCTATAATTTTGTAATTTTTAGTCTAATTTACAAATAAAAAATACATCTTTTATTTTTGAATAAGCTAAAAGACGCACTAATTACATTTTTAGCTAAACTAGCCTATTGGAGAGGCATTATGTCTAGCAGCGGACTATGAAAGGCTGATAATAATAAATGCACCTACACCATTTATTCAATGACTAGCTGTGTGCTTTCATTGGTAGTTGTCTGCCTTCTGAATAGAGGATTGTTGGTCGTTACGATGTAAATGTTGTACGTAGTAGTAAGCCCTTATTTAAAAAAAATAATAATACAATCTCTAAAAGAAACTGGAGGTTGCAGTTCAAAATCAAAACTAAACTTTGTTCCCGCTTTGTCTTCAAAAGCAAACGGCCAAATCCAGTAAAACATCGGTTATTGAAATCGCAGCGTCATTTATAACGTTTCCTCGTATTCCCGCGGGACTAATAAATATTAATACGTTCTCGTGAGCGGCCGCTCAAACATCCTGAGCGGTGTTATGAGCTTTCAAAACGCCCGCTAATTTATTAATATAATTATCTTGTCGGTTCCGCTGTTTCGCTTGTATTTGTTTATTGTTATAAGTAAACGTAGGTAAAACAAAGCCAGTTATTACACTCGCACGGACGAGCAAAATCGTGCATCTCATGTTTAGCGTCTCCTTAGTCCTTTACTGTAATACATTCAGTAATATATTCAAAACAATTTATTATAATATTGACAAGAGCGCTACTGAATCGACGTTTAAACACGCATAATGGTCGCAAGGTTGAGTAATGTGTTTAGCGGTTTTTTTTGTCTCTAAGTACGAGGCACGTGTGCTATGTGGCGCTCTTTCCTATCTGTGGAGAATACCCAGTAAACTTTTGTCTGATTGGGAGTCTGGATGCCCGAAGGGACTCTACACAATCCCCTACAGCGTGGTAGTGCTACGGTGGCACACCTCGGGATGACGATGTCGTGTCCTACACCTGGTTGACTGCAAGTCGACGCGGGTTCATGTACATACAGGAGACAATTGAGTGTATAAGTCATGCGAATATGTATAGTAGAGTCTCGCATATTATAGCTTACCCCTAAGCTATCAATCTAGAGTAGAACCAAACAATTTCACCTCTAAATAGTCCACAAAAGAACAGTATTTTATTTACCACCGCCTACCATAAAACAGGCGTACATACTACATTTTACGACTACCCATTTCTACCTCTGCATTCACAAGCCTATCACAACCTTATCCGTATTATATTAAGGGTCAAATATGCTTGGTGGGGCTTTGGGGTCTGTAAATGGTCTCCAGAGGTTCTGACCACGTGTCCCGGTTGGTTCGATGAAATATTTATGAGAAATGGTCGGGTAAGTCGCGACGGAGCGACTGTATCGGCCGGGAATTGTGATATAATGGAGTAACAAAATGGTTTAGCTGTTTCGGTATGACAGTTTTTGCTCGCGGGTTCGATTAGATGAAATACGGAAACGAATACGAAATTGCATAGCGAATAAGTGGATTTGTCCAAGAATTGTTTTGAAACTAATACCTATATTTTATGGCGGATTTTGTAGGGCTTTTTAAGGTCCTAAATTCAAATACCAGTTGACTCAATTTATAATGTAACGCTATTTGACTGGTTCTTTGGGTGATTTGGTAGTGTTTTTCGTTCTTATACTACTAAGCTACTAGAATCGACCAATTTTCAAATACGATAAATATATATCAGACAATATCACATAATATTATTCCGAACTCAAATTGTGTAGCTTGAGCTAAGGCACCTGACTTATACCTATGTTCAAATACAAATATAAGCACTTAGACACGTTATAAACACGAATGTTTGTCCCGGGTGGGGATTCAACCCTTCACCCTTGGTTCAGAAGGCAGGGATAACTACCAATGGAGCCATCGGACCAGTCTAACTGCAACGATGCAAAGCTAAGGACCACTTAATCACTTTCAAAATTATTCAAATTATACAAAGTCTCAATCCTGCTCAAACAAAATCAGAACTACCGTATATGACAAACTAAATTAACTCCGAATTGACTTGTGAATCAAATTGATTACTGAAACAACGGATAGTCGTAAATTGACCCAAATACGTATGGCACAAAATTTCACATGCTATACCTATAGCACATACCTATGTGGTGGAGTGGTGGGTACTCGTATACCTGGCCGCAAGATGGCGAATGGCGGGTGAAACATCGATGCGCGCCCCGCGCCGACAGTGACGGAGCGGCACGACGCGACGCGGACCGCTGGCGCGCACTGCGCTTGGGCGCAGTGAGGCAGCCACGAACAGAATGCATTAGGCACCTTCATTTTTTTTTTATAGTAGCTCGACATAATGGCTTCCCTACGCCTGATGTAAAGCGAAAGAGAAGCCCAAGTCACTGTGATAACGGGCAAGTAACTGGTCAGTTACCTGTCGAGATTTTGGCCGTCTGCAGTCAATCTGCCCGGGGCGTATCCTGCTGAATAACAAATGAGGCTACCGTGTGTTATTGTTAGTACCGCCATCACGATTGAAGGCGTAGCTGAATACCACAGGCCGATGATGGGCCTCAACGTCACTAGAGCGACAAGTTGCAACCTGCGATCGCCAACATAAGTATGTTGGGCACTTGCCCAGCGTGGTAGTTATGATCAAAGCCAAAAGTGGCAAACTAGTGTAGACCAGAGTCTAGACCTCTGTGAAGCTGTGGACTGTGGCTGATGATGATGATAATGAATTTGTTGTGGCGTGTCCAAATCACTAAATATAATGTAGCCAAATTAGCTCTCTATGAAATTATTTTTTTAATAATTGTGATATCTGAGTATCTTGTTCTAGCTACCTTCATAATCAGCCTATTGCAGTCCACTGCTAGACATAGGCCTCTCCAGTTGTTCGCCACCTAGGGCAAACTTCTGGAGGATATACTTATAATCGCCACGCTGGGCAGGCGGGTTGGCGATCGCAGGGCGTAGCTTCTTGCTTCGCTGACGCTGCTGCCCGTCATCGGCCTCTGGTATTTAGCTACGCCTTGTATCGGGATGGTTTTACCGCCACCAGTCGGTTTGCCAGAGCCTCGTTTGTTGTTCGGCAGGATGCACCATGGGCAGGTGAGGATGGCTTGAAGCGAAAAGGTCATAGGTCGCTCCCTTACATCCCTAACTACCTTGTATATCAAATATTTTATCATCCTTACCGGCCCTCTATACACTGTGCCCCAAACCACCGCGATCTGATACACAGCTAGCGATTTAAGGGTTTAATCTTGCATTAGAAGCGAATATTTTTCATGGGTTTAATTTAATCGCAATACGGATACCGTCACACGCTGTGCTGGCATAATCTGGGTGTTTGAAAAGCGGATTTTTTATTTCTTCCCGTTTTGATGGATTTGTCACGATGTATAGGTATTTGTATGTAGATACGAAATGAGCTCCTAAATCCTTAATCCGATTGATGTCGGTTTTAATCTGAAAATGATTTTTTTTTGTATTTTTGTATCCTCTTGAGATTTCAGTTTCTATATCGGTGAAGTGAATGCTTGTAGTGTTTTGGGATCAGTCGGTGTAAAAGCCAGAGCTATCGTAAAGATCAGCATGGCAGTGGCAACTATCAAGTGGTTATTTGGTTACTTTACCGTTGCCGCAGCGACTTCCGCTTCTCTTTCGCTTTCCATTATGTGACGGGATGGGGCATGATCAGACTGAAAGCGTTCACTGCTGAACAAAGCCACTGATACTTGTTATTTGGGAGGATTTGCCCTACCAGGCTTTCCAGGCGGGTTGGTGAGCGTTTACTTGAGTACAAATAAAACCTCTGTAGGTGACCCAGGTAAACGCTGCTGCCCGTTTCCTGGTATTCCTTTAGTTGTCTTTTACAACGCCTCTGGGATGAGATGGGTGGTCCTATTCTAAATCCGGAAAGCACTTATTAAAACTCAATAGTTGACGTTTGTCGAGCTCTCACCCCTTTCACAAACCATTCAGTGTGCCTAGCACGAACATTTTCAAAAAAGTATGCGTAACGTTACCGTAAACATTTGTACGAAACTTGGCACAGCGCCCCTATCATGCGTAAGAGGTACTACGTTTACGTACGTTAACGTAGTGAAAATTATCGCCCATTACGGTTACGGTTACGCATACTTTTTCGAAAGTGTTCGTGCTAGGCACACAGTTCACCAAATACCACACTCTGATTCGATCCAACCACTAATAGTGGCATTTATCGAGTTCTCCAAAACAACGAACGATAACAATATTAACAATTCGACCCCGGCCGGTCTTAATGTAATCAAATGTAATGCACAGGTAAACCGGTTTGAGCCGGTTCAAACTGTCGCCGAGCCATCCGGGCCGGCCGGTAATCCGGGCCCTCGGCAAGGTTGCCCAAATTGAAATTCAGTGTCGTTGCCTAAGCGTTTGTACTTACGAGTAAGTTGCGTTGACAAATGAGGGTAGCTATGTAGCCTTCGACTTGATGCAAGAGTACTTATTAATATCTAGCTAGTGATAACACAAGAATTGATAATCTGAAAGTATTTATTTACAGAATCCAATTACAAAAACTCATTCAACCAGAGAGAGAGAGAAGTAATCATCGGCGGGAGCTCGATGACAGCCGTCAGTGTCACCGTTACGTCAAACTTCAATTGTCAACGTTAGTGCGGTGACTCTTGAGCGTGGCGAATAGTGCTGTGCCGCAGCTGTTGATTATTCTCCTCTAATACTAGTGTCAATGAATGGAAGAAGAAAACATATTGCGCCGACCCCAGATAATGGAACCGGGCAGGTGAATGATGAGTGTCAATGATTTCGTTCGCGTAGACTTCATTATGGACTCCGTGGTTGGAGGTCCTTTCCCGGACGGGCGCCGGGAAGATTCACTATACCTCTCAAGGTTAAATGGCTCCGTCGCAGAATATACAGCGAAGAACAGACGATCATGTCGTGAGGAAGGTGAAGAAGTTCCTTTCCATGGCTACAAAGGAGAGAGGGAGAGGAAGGCCCCCGACTACGTGGATGACGAACGTCCGTAACGACATGAAACAGTCGGGGCTTACGGATGACGACGCACACTAGTAATTGGGAACACTACTAGTGTGCGTCGACACTCAATTCTTATAATGGTAACTTATGGCAACAGTTAACTGGTCGCGTTTAGAATCATAGCATATCAAGGGATGTAAGGGAGCGACCTATCATCTTTTCGTTCCAAGCCATCCTCACCTGCCCGTGGTGCATCCTGCCGAACAACAAACGAGGCTCTGGCAAACCGACTGATGGCGGTAAAACTATCACGATAGAAGGCGTAGCTAAATACCACAGGCCGATGACGGGCAGCAGCGTCACCGGAGCAAGAAGATACGCCCTGCGATCGCCAACCCGCCTGCCCAGCGTGGCGATTATGGGTATATCCTCCAGAGGTTTGTCCTAGGTGGTGAACAACTGGAGAGGTCCAGCAGTGGACTGCACTAGGCTGATGATGATGATGTTTAGAATCAAGGTCAGCGCTACGCTGTACCTCAAACTAGCGTTTACAAACTCCTCATTCTTAGGTTTTTTATTTATTTACTAGCTGTGCTCGCGACTTCGTCCGCGTGGAATAGTTATTTTTTCCCCGTTTTTTTTACATCTTCCATTATTTCTTCGCTCCTAATAGTTGCAGCGTGATGTTATATAGCCTAAAGCCTTCCTCGATAAATGGTCTATTCAACACAAAAAGAATTTTTCAATTCGGACCAGTAGTTCCTGAGATTAGCGCGTTCAAACAAACAAACAAACAAACAAACAAACTCTTCAGCTTTATAATATTAGTTAAGATTGTTTATCATCATCACTGAATGGAAGTCGCTGGCAAACATTCAAAGTTGTGTGTGGGAGATATCCAAGCAACGTTAAACCGTACACGATTTAATCCGTATCCGTCTTGCAGCACAAACCTCTGTTAACGGCCCGTCTCTTCTAAGCTCGCGGTCCCATTCTCTTGATATGTTAATTCCCTCGCTGAATAAATAATTCATTTGCAAAGCCATATCACTATGCGACATTGTTTCGAATGTATCAACCTGTCGGAGATAATTTGCACCTTATCGTGGATACTTTTAAAGTCCTTTTCGTGGGTGTAGGATCAGTGTTTGCGCAAGAAGTGATTTATGTACCGGCCGCATCGGAACCGTCTCGTATTGTTATTCTAATTGGAATTATCTTGGTGCGTACTGTTTATTGCTCTTCGCTCAAGAAATCTGCAAACGTAATTTGATAGTCGTGTATTATGTAGATGTGGGGTTTGTGGAGAGATAATCTGTTCGTTTGTTTTATATTGGTCGAAATGGAATCGGAAATTGCTAAGCTATTTCTGTCAATGATGTACAGAAAATTGTTGTTTATTTTATGCATGCAGCGCAGACGGCACACTTTTTGTGCGATAGAGTCTGCGTCTGAGACATTTAAAAAAACCGGCCAAGTGCGAGTCGGACTCTCACACGTAGGGTTCCGTACCACTATACAGCCAAATAAATGTTTTTCTTTACGTTTTATTATAATGGAGTTAATTAAATGAAAAAATTAGGTAATTTGATTTATGACGTTTAAAAAAAAACTACTGGCTTGATTTCATTCAAACCAAATTTCGTTAGTAGTTTTTATAGTGATACTCATGATATATTTTTTTCAGTTTTATCATGCCCATATTTTAGAAGTTACGGGGGGGGGGGGGGACACCCATTTTACCACTTTGGAAGAGTCTCTCGCGCAAACTATTCAGCTTAGAAAAAAATGATGTTAGTAACCTCAATATCATTTTCAAATACCTATCCATAGATACCC
Source organism: Conogethes punctiferalis (assembly GCA_031163375.1). Taxonomy (NCBI): domain Eukaryota; kingdom Metazoa; phylum Arthropoda; class Insecta; order Lepidoptera; family Crambidae; genus Conogethes; species Conogethes punctiferalis. The sequence goes on along the minus strand of CM062090.1, from coordinate 353,173 downwards.
CACACGTATAGATCCGATGAAAAAAAAATTTTTCAGTTTCAGTTCTATGTATGGGGAACCCCAAAAATTTAGGATTTTTTTCTGATTTTATTTTAAAATCTTAATGCGGTTCACAGAATACATCTACATACCAAATTTCAATAATGTAGCTCTTATAGTTTCGGAATAAACTGGCTGTGACATACGGACGGACAGACAGACAGACAGACAGACCGCGCGGAACAGGTCTAGGTCTGCCGACAGAATGATCGAAGATGTGCGTCGTGTGCGTTGAGTCTGTGAAATATCCGCGACAGATTTTTGCGCGTCGTGTGCGTTACTGCATATACTTAATTGCAAAAAAGTGCGTCACGGATAGTCTGTCGTCTGCGCTGCCCATTATTGTGCCCGTATTAAGCGCTCAGGCAGGTAAACTCAACCACCGGTTTGAAATGCTAACATCTGTAGAAGTCCCTTAGGCGACTCTTAATAATAAATAAATAGACTCTTAGAACAGCCACGTCAAGAGACTGGGCAGTCATTTATGTTATATATTTTTGATCCGTCAGCGCAAGGACAGAATTTAAGATATTAATATACTAGCGTTACAGCAATATATATAGAAAAGTGGGCAAAATCTCATTACAACTTTTACAATCACACACACCGGGACAGCCGAAGTTAAACAAAAGTTCTCAACAAAAAAGCGAAGGGTTTGAAAATTAAATCGCTTATTCCAACTTTAGATCTAACGCGACAAAAGCAACGAAACGCGACAGTCTCATTAAGGGTCCGCAACGAAACGCAAACAACCGCAAGACAGCGAATTTCAATTTAGACTAGCCCCGCTTTACCGTTGAATCCGGCTCAAAAACGGTATTAAGCCCTATAAGTGGCTAGGATCTGGAAGCTGGGAAAACATGTTGAAATATAAATGTGCTAGCCTTTTTGTGTTTTTTGAGACCGAGAAGTGAGGATAAACAGTTTCCATAAGAGCCAGAGCTAGCTTACAGATCAGCTTCTGCGGTGATACATCATCAACCTATGGTCCATTGCCAACAGTGTCCTTTTGTCCAGACAAAGGCCTCTTTTTTCACTATTCTTGCGGGATATTGATGAAACCTACTCCTTCATTAATCGATCTTAATTTATTTTTCCAATAAAATCTCTTCAAAGTGTTAGAAATTTTACAGGAAAGATAAATTAAAAATCAAAAGGGTTACATCTCTCTCAGCTTTACATGATGATCAATTATTTTTAACCAAACATTTTAACCGCACGGTCTTCCATACATAATGTACAGATTTATGACAAAGCTAATTACACACTCGCCCCCGACTCGGATATCGGATATAATGACGCGTGCACACGGCCGCCCGCTTAGGAACAATATGGCGGCAATATTGCGGATATTACCTTGGGGCATCTCCCTACCAAATGTCTGTAATGACGACGTGGGAATTAGTGTTAACAGATATTGGGTCCGTAAATTATAGTCTAACCATGCATGTTTTTATTCATGTCTAAACTTCCTCTACTTCGGTAACGTCTTTCTAAGTAAGGCCTCGTTTAATGAGTTGCGTCGTGTCGCGCAAAGGTTTCATTCGTTCAAAACTTAAGAACGTCGCTCTTGTTACAGCAATTTCCAATATTCTATAGACTCCATCAGCTTTCAACTCCCTGTACGTCATGACATAAACCTTTTCCTTCACCTTCATCATCAGCCCTGCGCAGTTCTCTGCTGGGCATAGGCTTTTCCGATCTCCAAACTTTTTCCTTCTATTGCTGGGTATGCCCATTAAGACTAAGCACCACAGACCGATGATGGGCAGCAACGTTTAGGGGTGAGAGCCTTCCGCTCCAAAAGTCCGGCGAAGTTGTCATGGCCGCCCTAGCCATCGTCATAGTCATTTAGAAAAAAAAAGGGCAGCAACGAGCGAGGAGTTACGCCCTGCGATTGCCAACCTGCCTGTCCAGCGTAGCGATTATGGGTAAAACCTTCAGATGTTTTCCTAAAGTGGCTAATAACTGGAGAGGCCTATGTCCAGCAGTGGACTGCGATAGACTGACAATGATGATGCGTATATATTTTGAGAATTTTTAAAATATGATGTTTTTTTTTCAATAAACTTTTAGACTATATCTTTTGGTCTGACCCGGGATGACTAGAGACCAAGAGACTCTCGGCTCTTAAGTCGCTCGGTAGCTAAGAGATTCCAAACAATCAATAGTCTGTAACATACTACAAATATACATCTGACACTATTAAATGCTTTAACGGAGTAAACATAAATAAGAGCCATCACAGACGTCCTGTACAGCAAACTCGGCAATCAGGAGCATTTATTTCCATTGCCTTTCAGCCCGATGGCAGCCGGCGCGTCGATGCGGGAATAGCCTTTATGTATATGATAATAAGAGTCATGTGACAGACGAGATAGCTTTGTGCTCCGAACAATAGTTGTACGGGCTACTCTGGTAGGGTTGCCGCTTTAGATGAGGGCTTGGAACAATTTTCGTACGGATTTATGGGCTGTAAAGTTTTCATACTGCGTTTCGCTTTTATACTTCGTAAGTGATTGAAATTTTTTAGAAGAAAATGTTTTACTTCTTTCATGTCGACTAGTAGTTTAATATTGAGCATATTTATTTTCCGGGAACAGGTTCTATTTCTTTGTATGTACTGGATTCGTACTTCTGTACGAATCCAGTACATACAATGGAAAGAAATACTAGAAAGTATACAAGAAAATCGGGACTATTTTCCCACAGTATATTGAAGCTGATACTGTGCTATGCCACTATAAAACATATGTTTTTTTTTTAATGGTAGCTCGACATAATGGCTTCCCTACGCCTGATGGAAAGCGAAAGAGAAGCCCAAGTCGCTGTCACAACGGGCAAGTAACTGGTCAGTTACCTGTCGGTTGCCACCGCCATGCCGGCCCAACCGTAACCCCCCACGAGCTCCGAAAACCCTACTCACCGGCAGAAACAAGACCTGGAGGTCATTTGAATGCGTTATTCTATAAGGTGGAGGTCCTTCCCCGGACGGGCAGCTCAATTCGAGCGAAGGTTCGCTTTATCATTCACATGTTTTTTTATAGTGGTACAGCATAGACCACCTGTCTCATGATGGCAAGCAAACGAGAAGACCATGTTGCTGCGGCAACGCACCAGTAACCAGGTCAATCTTGCTTGGCGGTGGTAATTGACAAGTCAGTTGCCACTGCCATATTGGCCTGTAAGATATCTATGGCGAAACGCGACCAAAGTCACTTGACGGATGTTCTTCCGAGCGAGTGTAAAACGATCACCCGCCAGGCGAGTACACCCTACCACCGGCTGAAAAGTTGAAATGTTAGTAAGTCTTTAAATAGAGGTGTGATATGTATTCTATTCCTGATGGAAACTCACACGAAAGTTGAAGGAATTTGTACCTATATTTATGCGAATAATGTCTATTTATAATGCTACCTTTTGTTTATTTATTTTTTTATAGTACCTAGACATAATGGCTTCCCTACGCCTGATGGAAAGCGAAAGAGAAGCCCAAGTCGTTGTGACAACGGACAAGTAACTGCTCAGTTACCTGTCAGTTGCCACCGCCATGCCGGCCCAACCCCAAACCCCCACGAGCTTCGGAAACCCTACTCAGCGACAGGAACATGACCTGGAGGTCATTTGGCTGCGGTATTATATAGTATGGAGGTCTCCTTTTATTTCTATATCGCTAAATCGATTTAAATAAAACAATACCTTTAATTTGAAATCTAGGGATGGATATATACCGGCTCTATTTTAGAATATAAAAAACATTGAAATAACAAAATCGTTAGTAAACTTTGTTCAAATAATATATTTTTCGAAAGCTGGACACCCTTTCTTAATTGTGATATATGAAAGTTGATTGCTGAGTCCGACTAACAGCAGGTGTTGCTGACTGGGCACTTTGATCCGTCCAACTAATGATTAAGTCTGTAAATTATCGTTACGTAACAAAGTAGTAGGTAAATACAGTTGCCAATTACTGTTAAGAATAAGCTATAGTCTTTTTTTGTTGTCATCGACGCTCATATCACCCTATGTTTGATGAAAAATTACTCAGTCAGCATGAAAAGGCACGAAATATCACAAATATGAAATCCATGGCTTCATTTTAAGTGTGATTTCTTAATAAGTCATTCAACTAGACCAGAACAACATGCAAACGTCCACTCCTGCACATGCTTACCAAATGTAACATGCAATAAACATTTGAATTTGAAATGGCAATTGTTATCATTCGGGGGTATTAGCCTTAGTAACCACGCTTGGCAGGCGGGTTGGTGACATCATCATCATCATCAGCCTATTGCAGTCCACTGCTGGACATAGGCCTCTCCAGCTGTTCGCCACTTAATGCAACATCTGGAGGATATACCCATAATCGCCGCGCTGGGCAAGCGGGTTGGCGATCGCAGGGCGTAGCTTCTCGCTCCGGTGACGCTGCTGCCCGTCACCGGCCTGTGGTATTTAGCTACGCCTTCAATAGTGATGGTTATACCACCACCAGTCGGTTGCCAGCGCCTCGTTTGTTATTCGGCAGGATGCACCACGGGCAGGTGACGTTGGCTTGGAGCGAAAAGATGAGTCGCTCCCTTACATCCCCATTTTCGTGTGGGTTATATTCATATCTAGGTAAACGGATGATGAGATGGGGTGGTCCTATTAAAAACCCGGAAACCGGTCATCACTACAACTACTGATGAAATGATATGGGTTCATTAAATTTGTTGCTTCCGGTTGCTATGTCAAGAGTTTCTCTGTCGCTTTCTAGGGAAGGTTAAAGGGAGCTTCAAGGGAAGCCAATATTTGGGCTGCTGCCCGTTTCCAGAATTGCTTGCAATAGCGGGAAGTCAATCTGAAGAGATATATTTGTAGGCACTTTTTAAAACCGAGATAGCCCTACCGCCACACGACAAAGAGTTCCGAAATGACAGTTGGACAATGAAGGTGACCTCAAACGCTTTGTGCCCGAAAACTGATGAGGTTTTTGTCTGAAAAATTATCATGCAAGGGGGCGAGATTAAACCACTGCGGGCCGACAATAAATGGGTGATTCGGAACCGACGCTTTTTAATCCATCAGGTCCCTGTTGGAAATTGCTTGTCCGAAATGTATGTTTCGTTTAAGCTTTTGTACTTGCGGCATGGAAGGTAATGAAAAAATAAAATGACCGCGATAACTTTTAGATGCTGGTGCATTTTCAATAGGAACATTGGTTATGAAGAGAGAATGCTGTGACCTTGCATTATTTTTTTTTATAAGAAGAGCTTTCTGGATGACCTCACTCCAACTGATGGTAAGCGGTCGTGAGGTCCTGTCGCCCCCACCTTGAAGGCCCACTAAGATGCCGTTTCACGCCCCGCCTAAAGAACCTAGGATTGTAAGAGGAAGGAAACACATGAGCTGGAAGGGCATTCCATTACTTAATGGCACTGGGCAAGAACGAGGAACTAAACCTCTTGGTGCGCGCCACCATCGTCTGGATGGTATGCGGATGACAACGCTGTCCAGCACGCGTTGTTCGCGAGTGGAAAGGAGAGGATGGAACGAGTTGGAATAACTCGTCGGAGCATTTTCCATTGTAAAGATGAATTTATTGTAATGCTGTATACTCAAACTTAATTGAACAGACAGATAGATGCTCTATATTGCACACCAAAAAATTGCCTCGAAGTAAATAAACTTGTATGCTTTGACTTCACACTACCCAAAATAAAACCGATAAGGGATTGCAAACACTTATCAATATCTTTATATGTATACAAAAATAGGTAGGTAAGTAAAACACTTTTAATGGAACGGAATTCCTGATCAACACACGTTCGCGTGTAAACAGTACTCCTAAAGCGATATTATTACAGTTTTCCTTCGACATTACGGCTCGGTCGAGTAATTTCTGTCGAATATCCGAAATAAGCGCCCTAATATATTCAAATTGCAGCCGTTTTGTGAGGTTATATTATAATTTGACCCTTTATAAATACATATTTCAGGGCAGCGGAGATTTAATGAGTTGCAACACGATTGGCCTTTGAATGGGAAATAACGGTTTAGGTTGATACTATTCAAGAATAATATTGTGGTATGGCATTTGTGGCCTAAATATTAGTACCAAAACTTTTCGTACATTAAATAACGTACGAAATCAAGTCTAAACATTTTAGAATCATAAAATATGGTACCTAAAACTTTGTATTTAAATTAAAAAGAACTCCAAAAAGGTCATGGACATGGCTCACCGGATTAGTAAGCTGAAGTGGCTGTGAGTAAGCCATATCAGCCGCAGATCTGATAAATTGTAAGGGAAAACAAGTTTTATAGTGGTTACTGCATCTCGGCAAATGTAGTGTAGGATACCCTCAAGCCAGGTGGAGCGACGTCTGAGCAAGATGGCTAGCAAGTGCTGGACGCGATAAGAGATTAGTACTAGGTAGGGCATAGCGAATCTTCGCTCGAATTGAGCCGCCCGTCCGGATGGGAAGTCCGGGGAAGGACCTCCCTATAGAATACCGCAGCCAAATGACCTTCAGTCCTTCTGCCGGTGAGTAGGATTTTAGGAACTCGTGGAGGGTTAGGTTTGGGCCGGCATAGCGATGGCAACTGACCGGTTACTTGCCCGTTGTTACAGCGACATGGGCTTCTCTTTCGCTTTCCATCAGGCGTATGAAAGCCATTATGTCGAGCTACTATAAAAAAAAATTGGAGAGGCATAATATGTCTAGCAGTGGATGATTTGATTAATAATCGTCGCAGTCCCACATTTTCACTGGTAAATTAATAATATTGGCTACTTGTTTCCTGGGCCAAAACATTTTGTAACAAAAGCAACGAAACATTGATTCCTGCCCCCTAAGTCTTGCCCGGCTCTCTCAGTCGGCAAATAGTGATTTCTTCATATAAATGTAAATGCAACAATGTGGGGTGTGAAATTATCCCGTCTAGAACGCGATGGCTTTGATTTTCACTGCGATCGTCGAAGGGAATATTTCATGGTTGTTCTAAGGTTCTGTTGGATAGAATTTATTTGTAAGTGCACTTTGTTTTTTTTTTGTATCAGCTGTGGATAACCTCATAGACCGCTACGTACGTACCTTAGTATTAACAGCGAAGCCCAAGGGGTCCAAGTTCAAATACCGGATTAGGTTCACAATCGTTGGAAAGTTTAAATCATCTGGTCATTATATCTCGTTCATTTTAAAATTACATGTTCTGAAATTGTGACGAATATGCAATGAAAATCTTACAAGGGCTCTGAATTTGATGAAATTCTGACAATTTGGTTTGTATACTTAAACGAATGAAACATTTTTTTATTTTTTATTTATTTAAACTTTATTGCACAAAATGTTACAAAAGGCGAACTTAATGCTAGGAGCATTCTCTACCAGTCAACCCTTGGGTCATGCAGAGAGCAGATTTGTTGTTCGGTGAGTGTACAAAAGGAAACACAATAAAAGAAAATACATTATTTATAAAATATATAAAAAGAAACTTTTTTTGTGTATTGAATTCGATTATCAAATAATAATCCTTTGTCTATTGTATTATACAGTTAACTATTGCCTGATAGAGAATGCTTATAGCATGAACTTCGCTTTTTGTACCATTTTGTGTTTAAATAAATAACAATTTTGCCAAAAGAATATAAATGACTAAATCCATGCAACTAGACTCGTCCATTAAAAATTTAACTAAAACACTGCGATTGTTGTAAAATGACAAGTTTTTTTAAGCAATTGTTTTACTAAAGTTCTTACGCATATTGCCAGTAAAATACATGCGGAACCAATAAGCTTTGTGCCCAAGTCCCCTTACCTTTTCCGGCATGTGAAGGAAAAGCCAATCGAGATTCTCAAATTCGTAAGCTATCTCTCTCCCTCATATACAATCTCACATAGTGCATCCTAGTCATCCTTGAATCATTCTAACTGCATTTTTGTTGCATTTAAGACCTTATACCGAGGCAATAAAGTTGACTGATTCGAGTGCTGTTTAAATTTGGGGTTAAGAAAGAATCTGTTAGCTTTTTCCACTAATGGTTTTAGCATAATAGGGTGAACGGAAATGCCATTAAGTTGTATGTCTTGATGGTGTGTGTAGTCTCGAATATTTCTGAAATGTTTTCTATTTTTTTAACCGACTTAAAAAAAGGAGGAGGTTCTCAATGCGACTGATTTTTTTGTTGTGTGTTTGTTACAACATTTCTCTGAGAATTGTTAAACGATTTGAAAAAATCTTTTTTATTCTAAAGGGTGTACTTCCTAGTCCCAGTTCCACCATTTATTGAAGTCAATTTTTTTGCTAAAAATGCTGTTATTTTCGATGTTAAGTCGAACCCTTTTTCTATAATGACACAGCATAGCAGCTATCCCTCGCATGATGCAAAGCCCAAAGACTTGACTGGCCCAATGCCTCATTTGGTACTCACCTCTGTCTTCTGAGCCGAAGGTCATAGGTTCGATTCCCGCACAGTACCTACAAACAGTTCATGGGTCAACTCTTACAATACCATGAGAAAAATGAGCTAGTGATAATTTGTATTCTTTTCCATCACTTGGTAAAAAAGGGTGAAAGTAGAAAGTAGAGACAATAGAGGTTGCAACAGAAACAACAACATCAATTTAAAAAAAAAACAAGTTCAGTCGAAAAATCTATGTTTTTTAGCTTCGACGATTTGTAAGTGTTTTTTTTAAAAACCTATATAATTAAAGATTATTTTGACTTTGACTTTATCTCTTTTGTTACTTTATGTTTATTACTAGGTACATATATGTTATACACATATACGTCCTTAATTTTCATACAACATTCGAAAACCAATATCACGCTCCCACAAAAGTAATACAGGACCATATGTCAAAGTGTCATTAGTGCCCCAAGAAGGGGCGCCACTCTCATTTCCAACCCTCCCACTGCGTTAGTGGAAATAATTGTCCCCGACAGAAATTACTAGTTTTTAATACAACCGACAATCGGCTCTGATGGTCGAAGTCGAGTTGATTGGGTCTTTGGGACCCGCTCGTGCGGAAAACACCATTGATAAATTATGAGACGTTTGATGTGCAATTGCTCGATTGAACAATGGTGATTGTTATGTGAATGCGTTCGTTACAATGTTTAATTGTAACGATGTATGACTGACTCGGTGGCTCAATTGGTAGTGACTCCTGCCTACTGAGCCAAGGGTCGTGGGTTCGATTCCCACACAGTGCAAACATTTGTGTTCATAAAATATGTTTGTTTGTATTGGTCTGGGTGTTTTCTATGTATAATATGTATTTATTTACAAAAAAAAAGTAAAGTAAAGCACCCATAGTACAAGCTTCGGCTTAGTTTGGGGCTAGATGGCGATGTGTAGCCCAGCGTGGCATGTAAAGAAAAAAAGAAATTATCACACTTTTTTTTATAATACAGATATTTTGTGCAACTATCCCATCTTTTGTTCAAGCCAGTGCTTTACATGATTTTGGTGAGTAATAACTAAATCTGTCAGATTATTATTTCACACTAAACAACTGGACCCAAATTAAGGCTTAAAATGGATTATGACCACAAGAGACTCCGCGTAATAATAATAAAACTTCTATTTCCATAGCACGAAAAAATATCCATATCTGTTACAATAAAATAGAACTGCAGCTAAACTTCAAATAACATCAGGCTAGCTAAAAATATTTTATGCTAAGAATATGTGCGTAAAATATAAACGCTCTCTTGTATACTTCTATTCGTGCCAACAACGAGTGCTTTTTATCGCCAACTTCCCGAATCCAGTCATCTAAGTAATATCAAGACAGGACATCCCAATAGCAAAGTTTTGATTCGATCCAAAAATCGAACCTTCTTGGTTTTGCGTACGCAGATCTGGATATTTGCGTCACTTGATCCACGAGACAAAGTGCATTTTGAAGAAAATCGAATTAAAATCGATTGGTCATTCTTATTTGGTTCATACGAGTACATCCATCGGTCGTAGTAACAACTAACAAGCTGGAACTATCGCAAACGAACTAGAATCGACACAGGAGCCTCGTTAATTAACGGAGAAGATGAAGAGTATTTGTCGTTTCACGTACAAATCGGATTATTTGCAGGCTCTATTATATACGAAGCACAGGACGTTGTGACCTTGTTGAAGCTTTGAGAGATTTCGTTGGTGCTGTTGCATGTTTCCTGGCAAGATGCCAGCACGAAAAATTGTATTTTTCTTTTTAGATTACTCAGCAATATTTCGGAGTCCAATTTTGACAAAGGATCGGTACACACGGCGCGGTGACGTTATAACGGAACTGATTGATATGCTTTGTCACTATAACGCTACAGATGCTCATCAAACTTCACTGCAAATAAATAGAGTCGAACTGCTGTACAGACGGCTAGCTGTGGCAACATAGCATCTTACGGGTTCTATGTGGCAGTGCACCAAGCGCCTAAAGTGATAAGAAGCTGTCAGACAAAATATAAACTTAGATACATAAAAAGAAGTAGTGATTTTTTTTCTATCAACGACTACGTACAATACCCCTCTTTAAAACCAAGCCTACCATAGCCAACCCTTTGAACATTACCCATTGTTATAAGTATTTAAACACAACGCTTATTTATTTAGTCATATCACTATTTTACTGTTCCGTTTCGTGTTTGCACCTCTTCTTCTTTAGGTCATTTAAAGTGCAAAATTTTCACAATGACTGCTTTATTTGGATTAATTTCACGTACCTAATACCTCTAAATGGACCAAATGTTGTCTTTTCTAATGGCAAATTAAATAAGTATGAATAACTAACGGCTTTTATTAATTATTTGATAATTGTTCAAAGAATCATGAATTAAGTTCTCTTCTCTGTCGTTTCGCTCTTGGCAGAGCGGTCGTGGTCACGTAGAGGCATCCACATCGGTGGTAGAGGCGGACACAGCTTTCCGCACGATCTCCCGCCATCTCTCCCTGTTGGCAGACTGTGAATTAAGTTACTCTTAGTGAAGTTTAAGGCCAATCATCTTAGTATCTCGTAGCCTTTTGAAGCACCTGTTACCTTTATTTATCCAACAAAATTTCATCCCGTTAGTCATAGCTGCTCCTTTACGCTCCCGAGATGTCCCGCCGTAAACACGGACACATGAATAATTCCCGTCCGGGAGCGCTGCTCAAAGCAAGCTTCGGGAGAAAGTCTAGTGAAATTCACTTTTGATGCATTGCTGGTTTTTGAAGATGAGTCTACTACGAGTCAATACGTTTTTTTGAAATAAACAAGAGCAGTAACATTTGTAAATTAATAATTTATGCATAGTGGCTTCCACTCGTCTAGTCATCATCATCATGAGCTTGCAGACGTCCACTGCTAAACATAGGCCTCCCCCAATGAACTTGGGGGATTAGTCTTAGTAACCAAGCTTAGCAATATGCTAATAGCCCAATGCTGCTGCCAATTTCCTGATATTCCCTTCGTCGTCTTCTACGACACCCACGGGATGAGAACCAATTTTTGGTTCAGGTTCCAAAAACTCGTACGAAGCGCTTCGCCTCTACGTTCATAGTGCGCTCGGCTGAACTATGGAACTCTTCACAGGAGGCCGTGTTCATTGAGAGATATAATCTTCAGATTTTCAAGGCCAGAGCGTATCGGTTTTTGTTGAGTGAGCGTGAGAGTGAGCGCGCACAGATGCGCGCGCAGATGGAGCCACAGATCTCCATCCTAAACTCTTAACATCGGCTAACATCAGGCCAGTTACGCTACCCATTTAAACATAAATAAAAGAAACAAAAAACATCGCATCGTCTGCCACTGAGGGTTGACGCCGTAAACATTGCACCACCGTCAACTTTCCGCCAAACATGCATGTATTGTGATTTGAGAACGTTGAACGGTGTAGCGCAGGCAAAGTTAAATGCAGCACTTCGGCCGAGTCGGCCCCGCTCAACATTTATTACACGTAGCGACTAGCTAGCTCATACTTCGGGACAACATTAACTTAGCTTTAGTTTCGTATTAACAACAGCTAGTTTAAGCGCGCACTTTGTTATACAGGTGGTCGGAAATTTGACGTCAAAGAGACTTTATTTTTTATACCACTAAGGTAGAAGCAAAGAAAATTAACAAATAAAATAAAAATAAAATAAAATAAATCCTGCGGCCCGCCTGATGTTAAGCAGTTACCGCAGCCTATGGACCCAAGCAACACCAGGGGTATCACACACGCACATAATTATGATTTTTTTTTTCAGCAAATTTGAGATTTCCAAATTTTTATGGACTTTTATAGTTTTTTTTTAAGTAGCTCGACATAATGGCTTCCCTACGCCTGATGGAAAACGAAAGAGAAGCCCAAGTCGCTGTGACAACTGGCAAGTAACTGGTCATTTTCCTGTCAGTTGCTACTGCCATGCCGGCCCAACCCTAACCCCCCACGAGCTCAGGAAACCCTACTCACCGGCAGAGACACGACCCGGAGGTCACTTGGCTGCGGTATTCTATACGGTGGAGGTCCTTCCCCGGACGGGCAGCTCAATTCGAGCGAAGATTCGCTATGCCCTACCTCTCTTAAATTATTGTTTTTATTATAATATTTTTCTTTTTATTCGAAAAGGGTGTTAGTGGTTTGTGCAGAGTGTGCTTCTTGACTGCGATTTTTTCGTATTTCTCACGTAATTATTGAAACTATATATTTCGAAAAGCATTACTCGGTCGCTCATAGAACTCTGTGCTTCACAATTGAGAGAAACAAAAACGTGTAGACCTTGGGTTTGAGTCCGGTGCCAAGGGAAATCTTCTCGGCGTGTTTTGAGACGTAGGCGTAATCCGTCAGCGCGCATGTTTAAATGATCGTGCGATTTGTCTTTTGAATAGTTCATGGGGTTTTAGGGTTAGGGTTTTGGACAATACCGTAGACAGGGCATAAATACAATATGGTAGTTGCCACCTGTGAAACACTACAGTAAATTCCAATGAAATCAATGTTTATGTGCAGAAATATGATTAATGTGAAATATCACCAAAAAATAATTTATTTTATTTTTTAATTATTGTATGTAGTAAGTACATTTCCATAAAACTAATAATGAGATTTAAAAATTACAATATTCGTTGGGTCATGTTTCTAGATTGCCTTACACTCATAATAATGTCTATTACCGCACCACATTATAGTTTTCTCGCTCGCCCGATGGTTGACTGTAGAGAATGCCACATGGCATTAGGTCCGCCATTTGTACTTTCCTTGTGCAATAAAGATTCCGTGTCTGGGTGTTTATATTTGTATTTAAGTATTTATTTGTGGTACCTTCGTTGTTCTGATACCCATAACACAAGTGCTTAAGCTACTTACTTTGGGTTTAGAGCAATGTATGTGATGTTGTCTGATAAAAAGAAAGATTAAATAAATAAATAATAATTAATGATGATGTCAAACGATAACAAGGTCAATAATTATAATTATAATAGTAATAACATAGATGATAACTATGTATGGTAGCTAAAATTCTACTTAGTAACTACTTCACCCAAAAATGTTAAAGGATTCACATTAAAGCGATAATACGTACATATTCTAATCATATGATTTCACCCGTAGTATGCTAAAAGAATGTGTCATATTATACTTAACCTACTATTCCTTGCTTTCGTGGCCAGCAAACACCAGTACTTTCAAGGTCTCCAAGGAATATTGTAATTTTATGCAATAAAAATACTCTGTGTCGTATCCTAGCGTCTATTTCTATGTAAATTTTGCTGAGTTGACGCTAAAATAAACGTAGCCGTTTTTATGTCGGAGTTCTCTTTGTGACTAAGTGTAACGGAATATATTAACCCTTCGCCTCTTCTTGAGACTGATGTTTATTGACTTTCTTGGTTTGCTTCAAGCGCGCAAGCGGCGCAAAATAGAAAGCTCAGGTTTTAAAGAACAGTCGGTAAATTTAGGTTAATTACATCTGACCAGAGGAGCTCGGTGGCGCCGCGGAGGAGCTCGGTGGCGCCGCGGTCTTGTTTGCCTAACAATGATCGCAACGTTGAGCAACCATTGGCGCGGTCAATCCGATGATGGGTGACCAAAACGTGACACCGATTTCCTCCGTGCTTCGGAAGGCACGTTAAGCTGTTGGTCCCGGGTGCTATCTTTACCAACTCAGATAGCAGTCGTTACATCATATCAGAGATGATGATAACTCTGACGCCTAAACTGGGAATGGGTATAGCTTACCCTAAGTGTTGCGGAGGTCTGATGGCAGTCGCTCTGTGTAAAAAGCTTAGCCCTCGCCAAATCTCTCAGTTTGGGAAGCCGACCCTGAGACAATCGGGAAAAAGGCTAGGATGATGACATCTGACCAGAACGTATGTTTGGGAAACTTAGGAAATGGAAATGGTATTCGTTATTCGTAATTCTAGCCTGATGGTATTCATTCATGTGATGAACATTTGTCTGTGCCTGGGCGGTAATATTGCATTTATAACTTTGTATTTGTGTTATCTTGGATGATGGCTATGGGATCGGGATATGATGTCGCGTGATATGTGTTTAATTAAAAATATTAGAATTGCATAGATAGATAAATAGATTTATCAATCTTTATTGCACAAAAAAATAGCATTTATAGGAGAGAGTAATACCGACATATTGAAGTATAATGTAGGTCTTATCGCTGGCAGCGATCTCTTCCAGACAACCTTCAGGTTGTATGTGATATTTGAAAGTGTAAGGCCTTGTTTAATAAGTTGTGTGGTGTAGTGGTGGTATTCACCAATGTGTTAACACCGAACCTGTATTTCCATCACAGTGTACCAAGCACATCTCATTATCATACCCGCATACTCTGTATCTATTCTGCTACATCCGCAATGGTAAAAAAAAACGCATTTTCACTTGCACTCGGCGACAATCCCCGTCACTCAGCCGGCTTAATTGCGAGTAGTAAAACAAACGAGGACGTGGCTGTAGACCGCTCGTGTGGAGTGCCCTGCGCAGGCGGGCGGTTGAAACGCGCGGATTTAAAAACGCGTTTTTATAAAAAAAATGTTTTAAAACGCGTTGATACTCTCTTACCAGGATAGTATTTAACGTATTTAGGATGTAGTGGACAAAAGGGTAAAATTGCGTTGGATAGGTACAGCCGCTCAACGTACATTATGGCTAAAGGTACGTGTATAACCGTGAATTGTCTGGCTAATGAGTATTTTCTAGATAAAAAAAAACTCAGTATTTTATTTGTTTTGATTAAACTATCCTAGTATCTGATGCTATCTATCCTTTTTTATTTGCTTCGATTAAAATATCCTAATATCTGGTGGAAATTTGAATCAGTTGACGTTAGATACTGAATAAGCACACCGCTAATCAAACCTTCTTGTAATACATAGTTGAGTTCCACATTACATGTCACTTTTGCTTAAATATTTCTAAAAAAGGTGAATTTTGTACTAATTCATATTTACTTTGTTTCAGGTAAGTTATTCTTTTATAACATCTGGAGGTACATCGTCTTTTGTAAGTAAACTTCACATTTTATTAACCAAATGTTATAAAAATATAATTATGTGCAACATTTTATGAAGTTTTAGGTGGCGTATTTATTAATAATAATTGCATTTGTGTTCACGCATAAAGCGATCTTACAACAACCAAATCTTTAATCAGATCTTACAACAAACAAATCTTATAAAAAGTTTCATAAACGCGTACACGGTTTTCCGAAAAAAAGGCGCCGTAGATTTAACCGCCCGTGTGCACACCCGCTCTTCACATCGCAACAAAAGTGCTCACACGTGCGCGCAACATTATTTTGACGTACTTTTTAATCCACCGGGCCGGCGGGCGCGGGGTGGCAATCAGATTTTAACTCGCCGCCCTAAAGCGATCCGCCACAATGCCCAATCACTGCTTAGCACCATAATGTTTTAATGAACTTTTGATACGTTCGTTTGACTTTTTTGATGACGCTATTATTGTATTTTTTACCCAAATCGATTTTTGAGGACCTTTTTTTTTTCAAAACTATCCCGAATCCGGGCAATATGCGTCTACTCTCGACTTACATTACCTATAGCGCTTTCTTTCGCCTGATGATAAGATGACATTAGAGTCCAAGTAGCTTTGACAATGAACAAGAAACTTCTTTCCAATCAGATACCACAGTGGTCTGCAAGATAAGTATCAAGATAAGTTTAGTAACTCCCATTTCTGCCGAACTATCAAAAAATGGAATTCTCTGCCAGTTCATGTGTTTTCGTCTTCTTATAATATGAGGTCCTTCAAGCGAAGCGTGAAGAAGCATCTTATGGGCCGGCATGGCTGTGGTAACGAAGGTTTCCCGCCCGTGGCCAGAGCGACTTGGGATTCCTTTTTAGCTTTCCATCAGACGAGAGGAAGCCACTATGCCGTGCCAATATATAAAAAAGATAAGTATCACAACGTGTCACCTGAAGACTTTCTTCTTTCTTTCTTCTTCACACATTGTGCTGTTCTATTAAATTATAGTACAGCCTTACGATATTTCATAAATTGAAATAATCATGCAGAAAGTACTGCAATATCCATTCGTCACGTGTGGTATAATAAAATAAAACAAAATCACCTCGCATTTCGCGCAAGCAATCCGCCCGAAACGCGGGAACGTCGGGAATCCCTTAACTCCACCGCGGATGGGCACTTAAATCTTACGTCCTAGGGAATGGTGGTCAATTTATCGTGGCACGAGACCTGCCACAGTGGTACGGATCACCTGATTTTGGATTTAATCTTTTTCATTTATATTTGACTACATTACTGAGTTAGCCCGATTTACCTCAACGGTAATCAAGTTCTAGAATGATTTATTTTTGTAAGAAGAGCTTTTAGGGTGACCCCACTCCACCTTCTGGTAAGCGGTTGTGAGGTCCAAAAGTTAGGTCGACAGGTATAATACAGCAAACCTATTGCGTCTGTCGTCCTCACCCTGAAGGCCCACTGAGATGGCGTGTCACAAAGAGGAAGGAAACACATAAGCTGGAAGGGCATTCCATGACTTAATGGCATGGATGCTTCTTGGCTAACGTAGCGTAGGATGCTTTGCACTTGATGGCTGGTAAGTGCTAAATATGAGATCCATATCGACCAAAGTGGCTAACAATAGGCGCGCCCTATATTATATGTCCATCATCAGCCTATTGCAGTCCACTGCTGAACAGTTTTTGGATATTTTTTTGGAGTAGATCTAAACGTTTTTGGGTTTTAGAGAGTTCGTACCCGCAGTTATTTTTCGATTCCATGAATAGATCTTTGGTACTGGAGAAACATCCCAAATAAAACTCCTACCATAGTCAATAGACGTGTCATATCAAAAGTCAACAATAGTCGTGATTTATGTACACTATCAGCTGCGTGTATTGTCTGTTTGTATTTGTACAACTATAAATGCAGGCAGCGTGAAATTGTCTATAAAAGCGAACATTGTTTTAATTATTTAATTTGTTTTATTTATATCGTGAGCCACAAGTTTTCGTGTTAAAATTATGTTACAAAATCAAAGTACAGCGCCCACTGTGCGTCCTCCAATCAAATTTTAATTCCCCGCCGATTTGGACGATTCGTCCATTGGTCGCTTAATTAAAATCGTAATTTTATTTTAATTTTAATAAATCGCGCTGAACGATGTTTATACTACTCAATTTTATTCTTTATACGAATTGCTGCGCGTTTTATTTCGATTGAATGTTAATGGACTTTGATTGCTTTTTTTGTTCATGAATAGATTTTTTTATAAAAATATACTGGTGTTACCTCTGAAAGGGTTTTATAAAATTGTCAACATAAGTGGTGATAAGTGTTGTATGAGGTGATCCATTAAAGCTCAACATTCTGTTTATCCCCAGAATCTACCACAATATTCAAATTTTCACATTCAAATCAAATTATCTATATCGCCTTAATAATATGATTGCACTTAATTTGAGTAATCCATCTTGAATCCATCTAGTCTGACTATAATAGTGTACCTACATGATATTGTAATGGGGATGTAAGGGAGTGCTATCACCTTTTCGCTCCAAGCCATCCTCACCTGCCCGTGGTGCATCCTGCCGAACAACAAACGAGGCTCTGGCAAACCGAATAGTGGCGGTAAAACCATCACGATAGAAGGCGTAGCTAAATAATACAGGCCGATGACGGGCAGCAGCGTCATCGGAGCGAGAAGCTGCGCCCTGCGATCGCCAACCCGCCTGCCCAGCGTGGCGATTATGGGTATATCCTCCAGAAGTATGCCCTAGGCGGCGAACAATTGGAGAGGCATATGTCCAGCAGTGGACTGCAATAGGCTGATGATAATGATGATGATGACATGATATTGCAGTAAACCATTCTCACCAAAGTTTGTTACCCAAAAGGAAAACCTTTTACAAGTCGGCTGTAGACAATTCCCCCACCACCGACCATTTACCCCACTTACCCCACATTATCATTCCCGCAACTCGTAAATAAAAAGGAAAAGTGAGGTGAAACAGGCTCTATGTCACCCGGACAAGGAGCGATAACAATCGGCCGACATCGCGGCAAATTGACAAATAATTGCCGCCGTGGACGACAAATGGTGTGCCACGGGGAAACAACCGCGCTGGGCTCGGGAACAAGCTGGAAGTCGTGGCTTATGCGTGAGGGAAACGAACGAGCGATTATTAGCGACATGGGATCTTGGTGTAGCTGTACACATACGCAAGAGTCACCGACAAAGTCGGGAGGTAAGCCCAAACATATCGCACCTCTAGATGAAAACTCCGGCAACTCAAAATGCCATGTTTTTCAGAAATGCCATTAACTCATTTTAGGTAGATTTTGAGTTAGTGACCTTTTCATCCAGGGGTGCGATATACATAATATAGCTAAATTAATCTTTTTTAGCGACTCCACTGCAGAGCATAGGCCTAATTACAATTTTTGACCGTAATAGCCTATTGAAAAAATAGGGCAAATATTTAAGTATTAGTTTCAGACATCCGCTACAAAAACCATCGTACAAAAACAAACGCACCATCCCAATCTTCAAAGGTAAGAATAAATGATTACAAGAAAAACTCGTCCACTCGACGGGAACCTCACTCAAGGCAGCGACACAATCGCCATTACACCGACACACTCACCGGTACACCGACACAATCGCCGTTACGCCGACATACTCGCCGATACACCGAAACAGTTTCCGATACACCGGCACGATAACACGTCAGCGACGACACTCGACGGATCAAATCCGACGCCGAGCTACGTGTCTGAAGTGGCAACAGATAAGGCCGCGGTCGGATTGAGGGCGATTTGTTATTAATAGAAGATGGGAAAACTTAGATAAATAGGTATATTTTATTGCAATCCTTAAAATTGACTTTAAATTAAGTACAAATTAAGACATTTGTTGTACAATTAAGCGGTCTAATCGTGCTTTAGCTTTTTTTATTCGTTAAAAAAGTTATCTTTACCTATAACTGCCCATTGCGTTTTAGTTAAAAATTAGTACTGCGTTTTAAATATGGCATGACAGTAGTTTTGAAACATTTTATTATATTGCTATATATGGCACACGAACAAGCGACGTCTATCTGATCTTAAACGGTGACTGCCGATTGTAGACTCAGCAAACACCGAGGGTACAGCCAAAACGTACCAACGAACACTCACAAAGGAACATCATCATTAGCAGCCTCTGACAGTCCAGTGCTGGAATAGGCTTCTCCAAATGATCGCCACGTGAACGTAATCGTTTAAATGACCTACATGTGGGTAAACGTTTTTTTAAGATTAAATTTTAACTTAACCGCTTTCCTTTAGCAGCATAATAGAAAATCTGCTGTGTCGCACTCAATTGTAGGCTTTCGATGGTTTAATGGAAAATAAGCCACAGCCATCAGGAAATACCATTTCTACCATATTCTTTAAGAAAATATTTTGATAAATAAGACCAAGTGGCGTGTTATTACACTCAAGCAAAACCATTTAACCGTTCAATTGTACGGAATGAAAAAGTTATTTACACAAACGCCCCCCTCTCACACAAACCGCAGCCCTCTAGATTGAGCATAGAAGAGCTCTTGAAGTAATAACAGAGGTGTCCTTCTGTAACCTCTCATATCCAACCATATAGAGACCCCTGCGTTCCCTCACTGCAGACATGAGGATGTGTCTCCTTACGCTGGTCTTTCTTTGTGATTTATTTGCTATAATGTCGTGCGTTTGTAGCAAACTTGTGAGGGTCTTTGTTAATAAGTTGCGGTCTTTGGAGGGCAGTAAATTGTAATGTTGTGCTTAAGGTTCCGTAACTTATGAAGTAGCGAGGGAAACTATGCCGCGGAATTGAGAAAAGTTATTACGAACTACAATCGCAATGAGAAAAGGTTGCTTGAAAGTCTTCTTATCTATGAGTGTTATTATGAGAGATGGGTGCTTACTTTTGTCTGTTGTGTCATAAAGGAGATGACTCGTTACCAGTATACATATATTTACTTTTTATACCTACTTATACCTATGGTATAGGATTTTTTATATATGACACATGAACATTTTTATTTTATTGCTATATATGGCACACGAGCAAGCAACGTATCTATCTGATGTTAAACTATGACCGTCACTTGTAGACTTTTCAAGAGAGGTAGGGCATAGCGAATCTTCGCTCGAATTGAGCTGCCCGTCCGGGGAAGGACCTCCACCCTATAGAATCATCATCCTAGCCTTTTTCCCGATTGTCTCAGGGTCGGCTTCCCAAACTGAGAGATTTGGCGAGGGCTAAGCTTTTACACAGAGCGACTGCCATCAGACCTCCGCAACACTTAGGGTAAGCTATACCCATTCCCAGTTTAGGCGTCAGAGTTATCATCATCTCTGATATGATGTAACGACTGCTATCTGAGTTGGTAAAGATAGCACCCGGGACCAACAGCTTAACGTGCCTTCCGAAGCACGGAGGAAATCGGTGTCAAATTTTGGTCACCCATCATCGGATTGACCGCGCCAATGGTTGCTCAACATTTGCGATCATTGTTAAACGAACAAGACCGCGGCGCCACCGAGCTCCTCCCTCTACCCTATAGAATACCGCAGTCAAATGACCTCTGGGTCGTGTTTTCTGCCGGTGAGTAGGGTTTTCGGAGCTCGTGGGGAGGTTAGGGTTGGGCTAGCATGGGCGGTGGCAACTTACAGGTAACTGACCACTTACTTGCCCGTTGTCACAGCGGCTTGGGATTCTCTTGCGCTTTCCATCAGGCGTAGGGCAGCCATTATGTCGAGCAACTATAAAAAAAAGATTATGATATCATACTCTCTGTCTCTCTCTCTATCTGATTCTGGCTATTCCCTACCCAAAGGTTGTATGGAAGAGATAGCAATAAGACTACATAATTTTTACATGGATGTATACTTTGTTTAGTTTAAGTCAACTTTATGGTCCAATAAAGAGAAACTCGTATGTATACTCTTCCAGCCGTTCAAAAGTAAGATTAAATCCGTGTGCCTAGCACGAACACTTTTGAAAAAGTATGCGTCAAGTAACCGTAAACGGGCGATAATTTTCACTACGTAAACGTAGTACCTCTTACGCACGATAGGGGCGCTTGTACCAAGTTTCATACAAATGTTTACGGAAACGTTACGCATACTTTTTCGAAAATGTTCGTGCTAGGCACACTGATTCTACAGTCCCACTCAATCTTAAACAGAAGTCAATCAAGACCAGTCATTTGCAGAGTATTAATGGGCAAACTTGCCCGCTTCGCCGCCACTATTCGTCATTGTTGCCACTTAGATTAATTCACTCCTGTTAAATTGAGTTATAGATCGATTGTGGTAGACTCAGTATTGATGTGTAACGTTTTCAATAATCGAATTATTATGGATACATCGGATTGCCAGTATTATTGAAGCGGTTGTGATAAATCTATCTATACTTATAATAAATCTGTAGAGAGGTTAATTCTGTACATGAAATATATTTACAAAATAAATATTAGGGCGTGATTAGTGATCGATACTGATGCCAAAAATGCAATCCGTAAAATTTTTGTCTGTCTGTCTGTATGTTCGTTATAGAAACAAAAACGGATTTTAACGAAACTTGGTACAATTAATCTTCATACTCCTGGGCAGGTTATAGTATACTTTTCATCACGCTACAATCAATAGGAGCAGAGCAGTGAAGGGCAGTGTTGGGAAAACGGAAGAAATTTTTATGGATAGGTGAATTTTTTATCTGTATATTGATTGAGCATCACGCAAAAAGTACTGCATAGAATTGAATGGGGTTTTCACCAATGTATTGCTAGAGGTCTAACTTAAGATTTAGGTACCATTTTATGGAAGTCCGTTATTTTTGAACCCGATATCGACGCGTGCGACGCCGCCGGCACAGCTAGTTATAAATAAATGTCAGACAATATCGCATGTGTCTATCCGATTTCAATGTACGTAAGTAACTGTAGCTCAATAAGTTTCTTATTAGGATTAGAATCTACGAAGGTAAAGTTCACACATCGACTCTACCTACCTAAAGTACCTATACAGAATACCCATATAGAATGTTCTGGGTGTCATTTATGCTCTATATCCCGTAATCTTCATCGTCAACCTATTACAGTCCACTGTTGGACATAAGTTTCTTCAGGTGTTCGCCAGTTTGGGAAAACATCTGGAGACTTTACCCATAATCACCACGCTAGGCAGGTTGGCGATCGCAAGCAGTTACTTCTCGATGCTGCCCGTCATTGGCCTGTGGTATTTGGCTACGCTTTCAATCGTGTTGATTATACCGCCACCAGAGCCTCATAGCCTCAGAGTCAGGTTGCACCAAGAGCAAGTGAGGCTTAGAGCGAAAGATGATAAGTCGCTCCTTACATCTCCTTATAACCCTAGACATGCCACGCTTGGCCATCTAGCCCCAAACTAAGCCGAAGCTTGTACTATGGGTACTAGACAACTGATAAACTTACTTGCATACATTTTTTTTTGTAAATAAATACATATTATACATAGAAAACACCCAGACCAATACAAACGGACATGTTCATGCACACAAATGTTTGTAATGTGTGGAGATCGAACCCACGACCCTTTGCTCAGAAGGCGGAGGTCACTACCAATTGAGGCACCGAGCCAGTCATGTCAGTCGTATGTATTTCCAACCTTGTGTGCATTGTCTGGCGCATTCATTACTGTTCACCTTTCTTCTAATAACAAATCACCTCTCGGCCGCCCATCGACCGTTGTATAACTCAATTAGACCAGCCGCAGCGAATTAATCGCGCTAACAAAGACGAATAGGGCTGCGTTGACGCGAGCGTCGTTAATATACTGCGCTTGACTGATTTTGATCGTTGCCGGTTCATTACGAGTGTCGCTTGTGTACTACAGATACGTATAAATAATATAAATGACCGAAGACACGCCTCACGCCATCTAGTCCAAAACTAAACCGAAGCTTGTACAATAATTACTAGACAATTGATAATTTAAGATAAGAGGTCGTCGGTTCGAATCCGCGCGGGGCACGCAACTCTGGATTTGCAAAAATCTATGTGCGGAATTATACCACTAGCTTAGCGGTGAAGGAAAACATCGTGAGGAAACCTGCACATCCAGTTTAATTCTGAATGTGTAACCATGATCCAAATTTGTCTGGTTCCCCTTTCTGAGGGTTACGAAGGTCAGATGGCAGTCGCTTCAACGTAATAACCAGACTAGCTAAATCTAGGATCATGGTAATAACCAGGCTCGCTAAATCTAGGATCATGGTCAAAGCGGACCCTGGGCCTAGAGGCACAAATCGGGACAACGCTAAGAGGAGGATGAACTGATAATTTAAGATTTCTTAGATTTTTTTTTTTTTTTTATAGTGGCTCGACATAATGGCTTCCCTACACCTGACGGAAAGCGAAAGAGAAGCCCAAGTCGCTGTGACAACGGGCAAGTAACTGGTCAGTTACCTGTCAGTTGCCACCGCCATGCCGGCCCAACCCTACCCCCCACCAGCTCCGGAAACCCTACTCACCGGCAGAAACACGACCCAGAGGTCATTTGACTACGGTATTCCATAGGGTGGAGGTCCTTCCCCGGACGGGCGGCTCAATTCGAGCGAAGATTCGCTATGCCCTACCTCTCTTTATTTATTAGATACTTTAAGATGCACACTATCGCAGCAACTTAGGTTTCTCTTTCGCTTTCCAGCAGGCGTAAGGAAGCCTATATGTCGTGCCAACGGAAAAAAAGCTTAAATCCTAAATTGATCCAATCGGGAATCAAACCTGGAATTCTAGTATCATTAGCGCTGCAATATTATTGAGGTCGTCGACCCTCTCAAATAATAGTGTATTGAGGAAAACCACTTAATGAAACTAGATACGAAAACGAGACGGCAATAGATTAAGCAACTGCTCTCGTACAAAGGTATAATAACTGAAAAGAAAGAGACGCATTGTTCTGGGGTCGTGTGTCTGATCCAAATTATCTGCGACCCCACCTAATACCTCACGTGATAATAGGTACATTTATTGTCCTCATTTAGTAGAATAATTAAGCGTGGCTTTTTTTTTATAGTAGCTCGACATAATGGCTTCCCTACGCCTGATGGAAAGCGAAAGAGAAGCCCAAGTCGCTGTGACAACGGAAAAGTAACTGGTCAGTTACCTGTCAGTTGCCACCGCCATGCCGGCCCAACCCTAAACCCCCACGAGCTCCCAAGGTTTTTAAGGCTAGAGTGAAAAGGCTTTATCTAAGTAAGCATGCTCCATCCAGACCACATCATCACTTAACATCTGGTGTGATTGTGGTCAAGTGCTTCTTAGAACTAAAAAAAAATATCTCAATAGAATACCGCGTTTCCAACTAGGGGTACATTCACTTTTTGCTAATTGTAAGCGATTTTATAAATTGAGTTTGAACATTCATCAAAACTTCCACTCGTAATTCCTAGAGGATATTACCTAGCAACGGTTTTGATATTAACATCTCTTTACATCCATTTTGGCATAGAAATTATCATGCAAAACGCAAACTTAGGCGAAAGTAAGAGTCGGGTCAAACAAACAAAGAAGCAATAACAGACGTGTTATCGGAACCAACTGGATAGGGACTAGTGCTGTTAGGGTGTGGTGTGGGAGTTTACGGTTTTCTATCGGGAATATCACATAAATTATTATATGGATATTCTTTATTGCATCATCATCATCATCAGCCTATCGCAGTCCACTGCTGGACATAGGCCTCTCCAGTTGTTCACCACCTAGGGCAAACATCTGGAGGATATACCCATAATCGCCACGCTGGACAGGCGAGTTGGCGATCGCAGGGCGTAGCTTCTCGCTCCGGTGACGCTGCTGCCCTTCATCGGTCTGTGGTATTTAGCTACGCCGTCAATTGTGATGGTTATACCGCTACCAGTCGGTTGCCAGCGCCTCGTTTGTTATTCGGCAGGATGCACCACGGGCAGGTGAGGTTGGCTTGGAGCGAAATGATAATAGGCCGCTTCCTTACATCCCATATTTATCTATAGTCATGCAAAATAGTTTCCCGATTTAGAATAGGACCACCTATCTCATGCCGTAGATGTCGTAGAAGACAACTATGAGAGTATCAGGAAACGTAGCAGCGTTTACCTGGGTACAAATAAAACCTACTGCGGTCACCAACCCGCCTGCCAGTCGTAGTGGCTAATCGCCCAAAATGACAATTGCCAGCAATGAACATCTGCAGGCTGAACAAACATGATATTGCTTTTTTTACGACAAAGGGGGCAAACGGGCCATCTGGTCACCGAAGGTCACCTGATGGTAAGTGATTACTTCAGCCCATAGACACCGCAACACCAGGGGAGTCACAGGTTCTTTGCCGGCCCTTGAGAAATCTGTAGGCTCGCTTCTTGAAGGTCCTAAGTCGTATCCATTCTGGAAAATTGCAGCCGGAAGCTGATTCCAAAGAGGAGCTGCACGAGGCAGAAAATTGTGCGCAAAACGCACTGTGGAAGACTTCCATCTATCAAGATGATAAGGATGAATTGATACGAGATGTACGATGATGAAAAATGGCAGCTGGTACCAGGTCAAACAATTCCTCCGAACACTCGCCGTGATAAATTCGGTAAAAAACGCACAAAGACGCAACATCCTTGCGTAGAGATAGAGGGTCTAGCTTGTCTATAAGTTCTCGGTCGTCAACGATTCGAGCCGCTCTTCGCTGGATACGGTCAAAAGGAAGGAGTTGGTATTGCTGTGATAGAAATTTCCATCGGATATTAATCGAATACAGAACATCCCTATTCGGAACTGGATCGAACAAACATTTGCACAGCGACTGCCAATTTGGGGAATAAGAAAAACTGTGCATGTGTTATCCGTTTAATCTTATCTGTGCTCGTTTACGGCAGTTCCGTTGAATATTCATATTTAATCTCCATTTTGTTGTAAAACGTAGGTAGGATACTCGTAGTTGACGTAAAATTTAGGGTGACGATATGAAATACTATTAGGCTTATATTCATTGTAACGATTCAGTTCTCAGGTTCAGTTACAATCATTGGAAATATGTTGTAATATACCAAATCGTGTCTACTAACACTTTGTAGTATTATTTGATTCTCAATCATTGCAATGAAATCTATATATGTAGTAGGTATATCTATAATTAATAAACATTTACAGTGAAAGGTACTTTAGTCACCGACATCAATATTGTGGTAAAAAGTAGGT